>PITA01031669.1:0-14915 GCA_004023965.1 Spilogale gracilis
AAGAACACTGTCACCTGAAAGAGCCATAAGAAAGTTCCAAAGCCAGTTCAGGGAGACCATGTTGAGACCAAGGTCTGTACTGTACATCAAACTCCTAAAACATACAAATTTTTATCACTTTAAAATTAATAACTGAAGAGAAAAAGACCATAGTCTATTCGGGCTGCTAGAACAAAAATACCATAAAGTGAGTGGCTTATAAGCAACAGAAATTTACTTCTCACCGTTCTGGATGCTGGAAGTCCAAGATCAAGTCACCAGCAGATTCCCTGGCTGTTGAAGACCTGCTTCCTAAGTGGCTGGTCGTCTCTTTGCTGTAAGCTCACAGGGTGGAAAGGGCAAGGGGTCTCTCTCTCTGGGGTCTCTTTTATAACGGCACTAATCCCATCCACAAGGATTCCATCCTCATGACCTAATCATCTCTGAAAACCTCCCCCTCCTAAAGCATCACCTTGGGGGTTAGGTATTTAACAAATGAATTTTGGAAGGACATAAACATTCAGTCCATTACAAGCGTTACCTCTGAGTGTGTCTGTGAGTGTGTCTCTGGATGAAATTCACATCTGAATCGATAGGCCGAGCAAAGAAGATCACCCTTCCGGATGTGAGTGATGCTCACTGAAGCCTGAATAGAATAAAAGACTGAGTAAGAAGGAATGTTTCCTGCTTAACTGTCTTTGAGCTGAGACATAGATCTTCTGCCTTTGGACTCAGGCACAGATTATAATTTACTACTTCTCTTTGTTCTGCAGCTTGTTGACTGCAGATATTAGACTTACTTCTCAGTCTTTATAGTTGCATCAGCCAACGCCTTAGAGTAAATATATATCTATGTAACATATATGGATACATACGTAGGTTTATATACATGTAGGTATGTAAGATACACACACACAAATATCTCGTTTGTTCTGTTTTCCAGGGAACCCAGGCTACTTCAAAAGTTACCAGAAGAGAGCCCTTAATAAGTCCCAGGCATTGTATTAAGGTCTTTACATTAAGTCTAATTATCCTAGTAAGCAGTTGTAACATAAGTACTACTAATATCTCCATTTTGCAGTTAAATTGGAAATGAAGCTCAGAAAGATCAGGCAAATTTCCTCAGGTCAGCTAATGTATTCAACTTCCTGAAAGCCATATATGGTACATATCCGAACATGATTCTAAACATTCTCCAAACAGCGCTCGCTTAACCCTCCCAGGAACCCTGTGCGGCAGAACTCTGTACTCAGTAAGCTGAGTAACCTACTGCACGAGGCCGAGAATGGAGAGTCCAACCCTGGTCATCTGACTCTGGAATTCTGAACCTAAACACCTGTCCTCGCCAGCAGAAGCCAGACTAGCCAGCAATTTCCATTCTGTAAATGCTCAGTTTTATGTCCTTGGTTGAATCATGTCCTGAGACTAAATTTTCTCATCTGTAGAATGGCAACTACAGACGATGCTGGGAAAAGCAAAGGAGATGACACGCATTTCATTATTATTGTAGTAGTCATTGTGGTCATCCTCGGTCCTATCGCTTTGTAACTGTTATTGCTAATGATTTGTATTTGTTATATGCTATGTTATCACTGACTTGATGATTAACCCTCACAACTCTGGATGCTTCACTAAAGCTATTGCACACTGCTATCATCTTAAAAGGCTCTGTGTAAATGAAGCTTTATCATCTATTGCTTATTTCGCAGCCTCGACTCTGCCTGATTCCTCAACAAGAACAAAGAAGGAGGGAAGGACAGAGGATCAGGGTGAAGTGCCAAGAGACAGAGGTGTGGCTTGGAAATCCATTCGGAGTCAAAGATCTCTCTCAGGAGGTAGAGCCAAGATTTACGTTGCCACCCGTCCACACTAAGAACCGAGGCAATTGTCTTCCGTTCTGTCTTGGAGTTTCGAACAGGCAATCCAAATGAGCCAGTGCTCCCGTCTAAATCTTTTATTTGAGAATGGTACAATCCAGGTAGGCCATCCAAGCAGAGATATAAATGAAGCCACAGTAAGCATTTAAACATTAATTACAAAATATCCATGTTCACCATCAATTACACATAATCAGTGAAGTAAATCTTCCTATCTCACCTGTAGCTTCAGGGTAGTTGGCTGTTTGATTGACGGACTTCCTACCTGAGTTTGTTCTCAGCCCTGCTGTTTTATCAGCTCTGCTTCCTTTCCCCAGACCCTGAGAAAACTTTGGGGTATTTTTCTAGCTAAAGTCAAAACCTCAGTTGGCTGCGTGCAACACTTTTTTTTTCTTCCTCATCAGCTCCCACTCCAAAATGATTTAATCCCCCAAAAAAAGTGAGTTGCCATGGTGACTCCTATTGTAGTTGCTAGAAGCTTTTATAAAATGCAGTCATGCTCTTATTATATTTCAGTTTTTAAAATTTCCAGCAACAACAATAACAAATAAAGCTTCATTTGCTACAATAGGAAGAGGAGTGCTTAACAACTTATAAGCAAAATGAAAAAGAGCTGAGGAGCAGGTATCACGGGGTCCCCCTCAAGACTCCCAGGGAAGAGAGCCTTCAATGCAGACTGCAGAGGGAAGTATTTCTAAAGGAGCAGATGTCAGTACAGAACACAGATCCTCCTGTTCTTTCTACCTTAAAAAATCTCAATTTCCAGAGGTCTAAATAAAAGACTGACTAAGTCAGCCAAAGGAAATCTCTGATGTGTACTTGAAAGATCAGGGGTCAGAAAACTATGGCCCAGAGCCCAAATATGCCCTGCCACCTGTTTTTTCAATAAACACGGGCACAGAAACACATCCATTCCTCTATGTATGGCCTACGGTGGCTTTCATATGACGGTAGCAGACCTGAGTGACCGTGCAGAAACCTTATCACCCAATGAGCATAAAACATTTACTATATTGCCCTTTACGACAAAGTTGGCTGATCCCTGCCCCGGGGCTGGGAAGTAGTAAAAGAATGAAGGGAGAGAGAGGGTGGCCAACCCCATTTTGGAATCCCATTGGGATATCTGCCTTGGTTTTCCCTAACACCTTATTTACATTCAGATTTAGAGCTCTAAAACATGAGAGAAAGTCGACTTCTTTCCTGTGCTCCCTCAGGTCCTCTGAGGAGCAGATGCCAAGATAGGGTTAGACCGCAGAGATTTGCTGGAGAATAACCCTGTGAGGGGCAGAGCAGAGGAAGGCTGAGGAGCAGGCTACAGGTGTGACTCCAGCAGAGGGAGAGGGAAAGCAAGGAGGGTCGGTGGGAAGAGTCTCACACTGCAACACAGCTCTAAAGTCTTCAGCCAGATCTCCAGAGTCTGCAGGCCAAGGTCACCCATGAGAGGAGTCCTGCCCTTATAGGAATGGACTTGCCTTAGCCCCAAAAAGAGGGGTTCAGAAGGCAGCGGCGAGACCTCCAGCACTTATGCTTCTCACAACAGATACAAGTGGAGCGTTTGCGTGGCCCTCAAGCCCCTTCCAACCCACTATTTCGAATTTAACTTACACCCAACCTGCTCGTGACTGCTGAGAAGTGATGTGCATGCAGAGTGCTGTGTTAAATACAGTAATGGGGAGGAAGAGGACAAAGGATGAAAAATTCACCACGAAGTTCAAAGCGGGGTGAAGGTAACTTTGGAATTGTTGATCAGGGAATAGTGACCTCTGCCTTTTTTTTTTTTTAAGATTTATTTATTTATTTGACAGAGAGAAACACAGACAGAGAGGGAACACAAGCAGGGGGAGTGAGAGAGTGAGAAGCAGGCCTCCTGCCGAGCAGGGAGCCCGATGTGGGGCTCAATCCCGGGACTCCAGGATCATGACCTGAGCCGAAGGCAGTTGCTTAACCAACTGAGCCACCCAGGCACCCCAACCTCTGCCTTTTCCCTGAGATTGTTTGTTAGGCTCTTAGAGCAAAGGTAAACCTGGAAGACTCTCCTCCTGACTTTGTTCTAAGCCATCTGACTAGACAACCCACAGAAGGGTCTATGGTAAGTTGGTTCTCAAGTTCCTGCCCCATGGGCTTCCTCTCTGCACGTTGTCTAGAGAGATGGCCCACTGATGGACAGCAGATATTCTACACGTGAAGTGGGACAGATGTCAAACTGCTTTCGAGTTTCCAACTGTTATTCCTGCTTTATAATGGAAACATGCAGGGATGAAAAAGGGATTTCAAAAAGAGGAATTCATATATTATTTCACACAGTGCAAAGGTTTGCATCCTTTCTTTCTTTTCTTTCTTTCTCTGTCCAACCTCCTTCTGTTAAAATCTGATTGAAGAGTTACTATGACCACTAACTGATAGGTAATATAACCCAGCATCACTCCAAGAGTGCCGAAATATAGTTAAATAAATATGGGAATGAACTGGGGTTGAAACCAATTGTGCATGTTTTCTCTCTGTTTTAACAAGTTGAAAGGATGACTTGAAATCCAAAAACCTGTTGGCTCTTGCCTTAAAAATCAGAATTCTTCTAGAATAGCACTTGAGTTTCAAAATTAAAAGGCACCTTTCTTCCATGAAGGGAAATCAGCAAGTCAGCTTTCTCCTTCCATTGTTTTCTTACTGATTTGTTAAAGATCAAACCAACAGACCTAGATGTTTGTTCATCTGGAACCTATGTCACCCTTCTCGTGCCCTTGTTCCTCATTGCCACGTAACAAGGCACTGCCACACTTGTCCTCCCCACCTCCAATTCCAGGTGGTGTTAGGAAGGAAATAGAAAAAGGACAAATAGCTTTCTGCTGCTCCTCAAAAGTTCAAAGCTTTCAGGGTCTCCCACCATAATTTTCTTTCCTCAGTAATGACATTCTTAATGAGAGCTTGCTGGTAGAAATTCTTGCTAATACCGCAGAAAGAAAGATAACCAAATTTCCAAACTCCCATTCATCATCCGTTATACAAAAAGCAGTAAGAACAATATTAATAAGCATAATCGCAGATATATTTTTCAGGTCAACTATTCATACCTTATGTAAGACCCGGAACTTACTGATGACAGTAATTTGGTAAAAATGCATTCTCAATTTGAGCTTCCCACGATCTCACCACCCACAGAACCCATTCCAGGAAGAGGAAGGGTGTGGAATTCAAATTTACTGGAGATTAATCAAACATGAAGAATTTTAAAAGATCATAATTAAAATTAATAAATGTTTGTAGCTGTCAATATATAAAGAACCCTATCCTTAATAGATTTCTCCTCTTTCTTCAGTCGTACCTATTACAGAACAAAATACAAATCTGTGCACACATATATATAATATATGTTATATACATATGTACATATATAGAGAGAGAAATGTATTTATAGATGTTACTATCAATAAGAAAGTTATTAAGGAAAAATCAACAGACATTTCTTCTGTGCTGAAACCTACTTTATCTAAGATCAGTGGTTTCCAAACATTTTAGTGTCACATGCCCTTCAATTGTTTTTCTTCCATGAGTCCCACGTTTTGAAATAGTCCATCAAATGATTAGACCTAACTAAATAGAAATTCATACTTTCCCTTTCGATTCATCAAGGAACATGCAAGCGTTCATCGGAGCTTCCACATAGCTTGCAATAGTTACCTCACCACCATGAGCTGATAAAATTTTAGCTTAAAGACAAGAGACATGGTTTCAGCCAGCAGCTAGAACAGCTTTATTGTCAGTAGATATAAGGTTGTTTTAAAAAATAATGAAATTGCCTGCAGATCTCCATTACTAACTTCACAAATCCTCAAAGAGCTTGAGACACTGTAGAGAAATGATGCCCCAAAACAACAGAGCTTTCTCAACCTTTTCTCCACCCCAGTATTCGAGAGATACAACCCACTCTTATAAATAACTACCGATCACAGTGGCAGATTCTAACCACGCCGCCCCGCAGGCAAGGAGGTGGTAGAATCTCAGGGAGATAATGGGGCCTGTTGAGAGGAGAGAGTGTGTAAGTTGAAGAAGAGTCACAGGTGACTTTGATTCAACCTTCATTTCATCTTCTTGGTTGAAAAATGAGTGCTGGAAGTTATATAATTCCTGAATAGAAAGGGAGTTTATTCAGTTATGAAACTTAAACCCTTTTCTATGAACCTGAGATGTAGCTGGATTACTGGGGAAATTCTCATGGTCTGAAAAAATTTCATTAGTTTCTCTGAACTTTGGAAAAGACAAATCAGACCTTCAGTCACTCCCGAGGTCCAGTCACTCTGAGAAGAACAAAGTGCAGCCCCAAAATTCCTAAAAACTGAGTCTGGTGGTAGAACATTGATCACATTATGAGCATTCAGAGATTACCCAACACTCTCAAAAAATACAGGAAGGGGGGCTTTCAGGGATTGCCGCCAAATTTCACCACAAATTCCTCCATATGCTCCTTTCATTCCAGCTCCTGGGTGGCCTTTTGCTTTGGAGGAAGCTACTTTGAATTTCAGATTCTAAGATAAAACAGCATGAGGATACACACTGAGTGTAGGAGGCAGACCTTATTGTCCTCTTCCCTATGATTATGAAAAACGCCTCCCACACTCCCAAACTGAACATCCAAATGAAACAATAAACCTAAAATCCACCAATCTATTTTGGAAATGGTAGCCTTAGATGTGCATAAAGTTGATTTTTGTTGAACTTTGGTAATATTCCAGTGTCTTCATCATATTTTCCAGGGAGCTTATTATTAGCTGTACTCAAAGCACATGGACACCTTGAATACATTAGAGTAATCCCCATAGCTTTATCTTTCAAAAGATTTTGAGCTAGAGCTTTGGTTAATTTTATTTTCCAGTGGAAGTCCAACCCTGCCAAGGATTCAAAATTGGAAGCATTCCCAAAACCAAGCCTATTTATTTTCAATACATTATCCTCCTCCTTAGAGTATTGCCAAACATAAGAATTGTGCAATTTTTAAGTTTGTAGCTTATAAAGTTAGTTTCAGGTAGTTGATAATTTATATTTATGAGATAAGAAAGATATAGTACAGAAGAAGCTAGAGACATAAAGAGAAGGTAGCATAACATAAACAACTGATTTGCAAATCGAACAAGTAGGCAAGTTATATCTAAATAACAGAAGAGATATAGCCTCTATCCACCAGACTTTTATTTTACACTGGAATTCCCTGTATAGACAACATAATTACACAGAAATGTACTAATAGACTCAATAAAATGCATAGGGCATCAAAGCTTCATTACTCTGAGACTCTGTTTCATACATGAGGGAATGAAGACACAGAATGGTTAAATGCATATTTCAGGTCACACCATGGCAGACCCAGGTCTTTGGGGTTTAATTTCTTTCCATTACAATACCTAATTCCATCTGAAGACCCAAAAAATGCATTTGATTCTTTATCAAACGTATAGGAGTGAAATGAAAAGTAGTAATTTTGGCTGTGGAGCCCACCAAAGAACACAGCAAGTAATGATATAGGGAAGACCGAGTGTTTATTGTATGGGCTGTGGTTGTGCTGTGTCAAGACTCCTTAGTGTGGAAAACTTCCAGAGTAAAGCTTGTTAAAGCAAAATATCAATGATTAGCTGTCAATAGAAGATTGACTGCATGTGTTATGCTATGGAATAAAAATGACATTGGCTACTTGGCATCTGCCTAGATGCTATTCCTCCACTTTGGAAAGACAGAATTGAGAAGCACTTTCTCCAAAATCAGATGTTTTCAATGCAGTGTAAAGTTCTCTACATGGTTACATTTTTAGAGATACAGAAAATCTTAATAAAGTTTGTTTCATTTCTTGACATGTGACATAAATAACCTTAATTCCAATGTCAGAACAATTGTATCTGAGCTTCTGACAATCCTCTAATGAATTATGCCTCATTAAAATATTGGAAGAATAGGGGCAGCAGCGTGGCTCAGTCGGTTTCTACTCAGGTCATGATCTCAGGAATGTGAGGTCAAATCCCACATCACCCTGCATCAGGCCCCATGTCATTTTGGTGCTGAGTGCAGAGTCTGCTTGAGATTCTTTCCTCCTCCCTTTCCCTGCCCCTCTGCTCCTCCCCATGTGCTCTCTCTCTCTCTCTCTCTCTCTCTGTCTCTCTCTCTAAAATAAATCAATAAATAAAATCTTTAAAATATATATATAGGAAGAATAAACTTCTAACACTCTTAAAAAGAGACTAGCACTTACTACATTGAATTTAAATTGAGTTTTATTAGAATGTATTCTCTATGAGTTCCCTGAGGAGCCTAACAATATCCTACTCACAGAATTTAACATTGAAACTGAACAATATCAAATCCCTTATAATATTTAGCACAATAATTTTTATTCAATTGAACTGAATATGATCATTTTTTTCTAAACACAGAGGATTGGATATAGATTAGATGTTTGCATTTTAAATGCAGAAATTATTAGAAAAGTAAATCAAAAGGGGATCCATTGCTATTTTTTGAGGATGGCAATGGCTCATGTGGAAGAGTTAACCCCCCCAAATTATCAGAGTATTGAGATGACATTAAGAAGTGGCTTCACGGTCACAAATTACATTTCCTAGCCTCCACTGCAGGTAGGTGGGGACATATGACTAATCCGCATTGAATTACTACATTGGTGAGATATAACTTCCCTCGTGTTGAGCTAAACCATGAAATATCATTGTGCCTACCAATTCTGTTTATGAAACTCCATACACAAACATTTTTTTCTCCTGGATACACTGAACCAGTAGGGTTAACAACCTCTCACTCGGGAGTTGCACTACTGCTTCCGAAATACTGTATTTATGCCACAGATTTGCTACTTTCAGCTGAATCCATTATCAAAGTGACTCTGTTGACTTTTTTGCTAGTGGCACATTTTTGAAGTGTATATTCAAATCTTTAAGAAAACATTGTTATTCTTTTTCTCCAGTCAAATAGAGGTAGATATCCTGTGACTTCCCTCCCTCTCCCTCTCTTCATTCTCCTTCTGCCATCTCCTTCAACTTAGTTCTAAATATTTAATACCCTAACACTTAATTTTTTATCCCAAAAGCTTAAATTTTACTGCATTTTATAATAATAAAATCAGTACTTTTTCCATACATCATGCATTTTTGACAGTTGAAGAAGTAGGTATCAGCTTGAATGGGATTGGTGATTATTTTGCATTCTTCAGTGCGTTTAAAACATAGGGAACTCAAACCTGTGAGGGACATCAATGATTAGAAAATATTACTGTGGTGCTGCTCCTTTAATGAGACAGTAAATAGGCTGCCTTTGGAAACCAGAGTAAGCCTTTGATGTTATAAAGATGTACAAATCAAATTTCCTTTGTACATATTCAGCACAAGTTCAGATTTATGCCTTTAATAAAGCAAGACAGTGATCTGGTTGCATGTCTGAGAATTGACAATGTGCGGTAGAATTTTCCCTGTGGGTGCCATTTGCCTGCAAGCCATGGGGGTAGAAGGCTACATGGCCTTAATAGAGTAAAAACATTTTCCAAAATCCTGCTGGGTAAGTCAACAGTGAAATGGACTTCTAATAAGGAACTGGGTAGTTCAAAACTGGAATCACTCAGTGATCATTTCTATCTGCAAACATTTGTTGTTGGCTAAGTACTATCATACTTCAAGAAATGATAATATCTTTACTCTTTGAATGAAATTTAGCTCCACTTGTATTCTGGAATTCTAGTTGGCAAAGAGTTCCCACCTAGCCCTTCTACTCAATGAACTGTGCCTAGTACATACATCTATAATACTATTAGTGGGATTTAAGGCCCCAAACTCCTCAAGGTAGATTATAAGCTCCTTTGTGATTTAGGTAAGTGTGTTTTTCTAGCTCTTTCTCTCCTACTGCTGTGCTTCCCCACCATCACTCCCCTTTAGTATGCATGCACATGCACACACCTTCTACTCCCCAAGCATAGGGAGTTGTTGGTACTTAATGCATGTACTTTAGTTCTCAGCTTGAATAGCATTTCTCCCAGAAAGCCGTCTCTCATAGGTTTAGTTCCCTGAGAAGAATGATTACTCCACTAGGGGACTTTTAGGTAAATCCTCAGACCCATACTTGTGGGAGTAAAAAGAACACAAGATTGGACAGAAGTATAGCTATAAAATTTCGACAGAAACCCGAGCTGACTCCAGGGGAAATTTTGAAGCTGACCCATAAGTGCTGTCCCCAAATTGGGGAGAGGGGTCAGGAATTTATACCCCTGCACTGGGTGCAGAATGTCCAAAGAAGGAAGGCACTGGGTGCAGAATGTCCAAAGAAGGAAGCATAATTGTGAGCGAGGCACACTCTTATCAGTCAGGGCAGTATAGGAAGGGGACCTCAAGCTGCAGGCCTTTTGCCAAGGAGGACTCGCAGCAAATGAGGGGATCAGTGATTCCCTGGAAGGGTGATGGGGAAATATGCCCCAGCATCCACTACAGCCTACCTCCTGCTCCACTCTGATCCACTTCTTTGTAAAACCTAGAAACACTTGATATCTAAATTCACAAGATGTAGGACACCTGGGTGGCTCAGTCAGTTGGGCGTCTGCCTTTGACTCAGGTCGTGATCCCAGGGACCTGGGATTGAGCCCACATTGGGCTCTCTGCATGGTAGGGAGCCTGCTTCTCCCTCTCCCTTTGCCTGCCACTCTGCCTACTTGTGTTTTCTATCTTTCTGTCAAGTAAATAAATAAAATCTTAAAAAAAAATTTCACAAGATGCAATGAAATCACTGCGCACAGAGAATTGTAGAGCTTTAAATAAAGGAGCTACAATCCCTCACAAGAAGTGAGAAGAAAGTAATTTCAAAGAACAAGAAGATATTAACAAAATGGAAAACAAGTACACAATAGAGAGGGTCACAAGTAACTGAAAAGACTATTAAAATTAATAGGCTGATAGAGAAAGAGAGAAACGTAGCCAGTTAGTCGTGAAAAAGCATGGCATCATTATAGATGCCACAGACAAAAATTTTTAATTTGCATAAAATAAATTCTTAAGGCATTTTAATGTTAAATTAATGAGGTCAGTAAAGTAAAACTTTTCACCACCAAAACTCCAGGTCCAGATTGTTTCACTGCTAGGCTCTACTAAACATTTAAGGAAAAATAATTCTAACTATACACAAGCGCTTCCAAAGTATTTTAAAAAGTGTTCTATTTCTCAACTAATTCAACTGATTTTAAGAATTAGTATTGCTGGGTGCCTGGGTGGCTCAGTTGGTTAAGTGACTGCCTTTGGCTCAGGTCATGATCCTGGAGACCCAGGATCAAGCCCCTCATTGAGTTCCCTGCTCCATAGGAAGCCTGTTTCTCCCTCTTTCGCTCCCCCTGTTTGTGTTCCCTCTCTAGCTTTGTTTCTCACTGTCAAATAAATAAATAAAATATATTTTTAAAAAAAGAATTAGTATTGCCTCCTCCCCACAGTGCCAGTAAAAGGGAAGGAGGTTGCAGGCCAGCCTTACTCATAAATATAGATAGAAAACATTTTAAAGTACTAGCAACACAGAAACAGCAGTGTGTGAAAAGAATACTGTATCATGACAAAGTTCGGTTTATACACAAATTACTAATTCGATTTAACGTTTAAAAATCAATCAGTTTAAGTTTGTTAAGTCAAACATCCAGCAGACATACAATGCATAACTTCTAAACTAACTAAAACAAATAAGAGAATTTTTTAAATCTTGATAAATCCAAGAATACAGGAAAGAAACAATGGAATGGGAAAACACTGAAGAAAAAGAACACAGAATAAGATTGTAGAAATAATTTCAAATATACCAGCAATCATTACACATATAAATGCTCTAACTTTCCAGGTAAAACACTTTGTCAGATTAGAAAAAAATCAAGATCCAGAAGTACCAGCACATTATTTAAATACATCAAAGTGGGGCACCTGGGTGGCTCAGTTGGTTAGGCGACTGCCTTCGGCTCAGGTCATGATCCCGGAGACCAGGGATCGAGTCCCACATCCGGCTTCCTGCTTGGCGGGAAGCCTGCTTCTCCCTCTCTCACTCCCCCTGCTTGTGTTCCCTCTCTGGCTGTGTTTCTCTCTGTCAAACAAATAAAATCTTTAAAAATAAATAAATAAATAAATAAATAAATAAATAAATAAATAAATCAAAGTAATAACAGTAAGAACTGAAAAATAAGAGTTGCCACCTCTGAGTAGGTGGATTAGGACAAAGGAGCAGTGGAGCTAGAATTTTCTTCTGATTTAAAATCTTTTAAATATTAGAAATATCTACATGTGACCATTAATATTTATCAATACTCAGTCTCATGTACTTCCAAATAGTCAAATGCTTCTCTCATTTGAAAAGTTTGCTAATACGGTGAGTGTGATGAATTTTGTAAGACTGATGATTCACAGACCTGTACCCCAAAACAAATAATACCTTATATGTTAATAAAAATTAAAAATTAAAAAAAATTGCTTAATTTTTTTTTTTTGCTTATCTGATTTTAAATGAGTTTGAGTTTTAGTTCTTCGGTATTGCTTTATAACTATGGAAACAAATTCTGTGCCAAGGAGTTTTAGAAAAGTAAAGTTAGATTCTAGCCCAGCGGTTTTTGAAATGAGATTGCCTATGGCATATTGTTGTCTAAAAATAAGCTTTCTTTATTTGCTGACCAGGATCATAGCATGTCAAAGACACACAAAGAGTTTCTGAAACCGGAGTTTCTGAGACTCAAGCAAAAATAAGTCAAATGTCTCAGTTTAAGCCCAGTGGTAATCACCAATCCTCACATTTCTGTGAATGCCTATAAATCGTACAAATCGATTGGGGTAGCTAAGTATGTATCAGAAACTTTCCAAGAAATAAGATCTAATAAGAGTCTGAGCAGAACAGGGATTATGTATAAAATATGTAAATTTACCAGTAACTTTTCATGAATTGTGTGGAATTGGTGTATATGTGTCAGAGGGACCAAGTGATTTGTGGAATCAACTTTTATATTCTTTTTATCATAAAAAGGTGCAGTGTTTCCATCAATAGAAAAGACATTATAGATGAAATAAGATAAATTATTTTGAACATAATAAGTAATTGCAAACACTTCTATAATGTTTGCCATATGCTATATCCTCCGATCTAAGTGATTTTTACACATTAATTCATTAAATCTTCAGAACCAATGAGTGAGTTGCTTAATTTATACTCACTTCAGAATTCATACTCATTTCAGAACTTTTCCAAAGTCACCCAGGTAAGAGGTGGAGCCAAGTTTGAACACCAGCATGTGGCTGCAACATCTGTGCTTTGAACCACCGTGATAGAAAGATAACAAGTAAACATTATGGAAAGTTGGGAAAGTGGAGGAAAAAGTCACCCATGACTTCTTCCATCTTATGTAGCTGCTGCATATTGTATAGTTTCTCGCCACCTTTTCGTTATTCATGATTTTGTATCACAGTTATAGGATATATTATTCTGCACTTGGATTTCATCAACTAACATATTATAACTATTCTTTCCATGTTTTGTATAATTCTTATAATACTATTTATGTCTTCATATTATCCAATCCTGGGGCTGGAGTGATTCACTTAACTGCTCTATTATTGGACATTAGGCCACTCCACTATTTTCCTTTTGTATGTGTGTATATAACCCTATCCTCAAGATCTTCATGAACATGACTTTTAGCTTGCATCTAATTATTGCTTTAGGAACCATATTCAGAGGTGGAATTATCAAGTAACCAAAAGTGAGTTTTATAATCCACTTCTTTTCTTTAAAACACCTAAAATGCTTCTATTTTTCCCAAGCATTATGTGTTATTAGGTTGTCAGTCCTTAAAATCAGTCAAATACTAAATCCCTCCCTTACAACTCCTTCCTGTCAATTACCTGTCAGTCCTACCTGGGGCTAGCAGATTAGAAGCTCTAATTTGTAACCTTATTAAAAATCACTAATCTTTCTTTTTTAAGATGGCAATAATGTTATCCAGTTCCTTTATTTGGCACACAGAATTTTATGCAGAAAAATACAATCTCTGCCAGTGTAACAGAGTCCTTTTGTTTTGCCAAAGGAAGATTGAAACTGATGATTTTCATAGTTGAAGTAGATTCTGTGGAGACGGTTCCTTGCCACAGCAGGAGGGAGCAAAGCTGACATGAACCACGCCCATTTTAATTGTACTTGCTCAGCCCTAAAAGCTGACAAGTGAAGCTCCAGAGAGCTAAGCATTTCAACTACTTCTTTTTTCTTCTTTTTTTAATGTAAATCGACACACACTCACATAATAACCTTCTTGTTCTGGGTCCAGTATTTTGTAAAATCATACAGAAGAAAATTTTAGAACTGAAAAAGAACTCGTCCAGTTCCTTATTTTATAGATGAAGAACATGAAGCCCAGAAAATCGAACATTAATTTTAGACATACACAGAGAATTAATGGCAAAGTCAGACTGGAACTGAATGTCCTCACTCTCATTTCCTCTGTCTCTACCACTTTTGAGATTTGAGAATTGGTAGTAACAAAGTCCAGGAAGACTTAATTCTAGAAAAAGTAGGGACCTGCACTTGAGGAATCACGTTCAATCTTATATCAAGAATATGTAATATTGAACACAATTTTCAGTAAAGGAGAAAAGGTAGGTCAATAAACTTGTTGATGTATCTTGGTTATCACATGGTGAAGGACATATGGCCATGATATTAATTAATTTAGATCACAGAATTTATGATCAGGATGACCCACTGTAGAGTGAGATAATTGGTCTTCTTGACATATGTAAGATAGAACCTATGATGAAATTACTTTTTAAGTAATTATTGTACTACCAAAGGAATAATTCACCAACATAAACACAGGCTGAACCTCAGTTTTTAATTACTAAAAGTTAGGCGATGTTATTACAGGTGAGGAGCTCTCTGAGAGTTTAGAGAGGCTGCACCACCTCCATACTAGGGTGCCATTGAGAGTAGGGTTTAAACCAGTAACATCAGCTTCACCTGGGAGCTCGTTTAAAAAACACAAAATCAGGGCACCTGGGTGGCTCAGTGGGTTAAGCCTCT
>PITA01031670.1:0-14922 GCA_004023965.1 Spilogale gracilis
CCTCCCCTTCTTTTCCTTCTTTGGATCAATTGATCTGAAACAGATAATAGGAGAGAGACCCAAGTCATCCCCTATGGCTCAGTCACAGCACCTGGAAGGAACGGCCGCCGTGTTGCCATGACAATGACAATAACACCAAAGAGCATCCTGTTTTGAGATCCTGGTGGGGACAGCTGGCAAGGAAGTCCCCTCCAAGGGCCAGATTCTTGGTAGGAAACTACCAGCCGGGTCATGCTGCCTCCTGGCAGCTATTTCAGGGGCACACAATGAAAATCAATCACGGCCTCTGACCAGTAGAGTCAGAAGTTATGGAAGTGGTGGCAGAGCATGTTGACAGTGTGATGTAAGAACCCAGTGGGAAGGGAGGGCGCCAGGCTCACGCCTCCCGGGCCCTCCTACCGCTGCAGCACTGTATGTAATTGACTTACAATTTTTTCCCTAATATAATTCTTTATGAAACCTGCCTTGAGCAATGGATCCATGATTGTTCACCGAGGGTTGTGCCTCATTTGTTCCTGTAGATTGTGCCTAATTAACGTTAACTTGTCTGTACATAAAAAGTACAATAGACTGTCCTTTCCAATTTAATTCCGACAGTTTAATCGAATCTGTATTCTTTCAAAAATAATTAGATCATTTACACTTCATTAACATGTAATGTAATGTTGAGACATTCATCATAATGATTTCTTATTTTTCTTGTGCAATATTATCTCCTCTAATGAAACCGTTAGCACCATACATGCCTTAATTAGCTGTATCATATCACCGACAGCTTCGGAATAAAGCCACATTTTTACAGATGAAATTGAATCATCTCAGTAGGTATATTTTCTGCAGAATCTGTTCTTTGCTTGGTGAAAAACACCTTCCCACGACCGCTCCCAGTGTTGCTGGACCACCATGGTGGCCCCACACGGGCCTGGCCCCAACCAGGAGGCCCGCCCTTTCCCCACCACCGCGGCAGAGCGGAGGCTCCACGTACTCGGGGACCAGGAGGACACGGCGGTCAGGAAGCAAGCCTCACACTGCAGCGTAGAGAGAGCCAACAAGTAAGCCCACTGACGATAGACATAGACGGGGGACAAACGTGGCCCCTCCCAGCTCAGGTGGGCTGAAGTACAGGTGGGCGGGGAATACAGATGGGCAGGAATACAGGTGGGCGGAAGTACAAGTGGGCGGAAGTACAGGTGGGCGGGAGTACAGGCGGGCAGAAGTACAGGTGGGTGGAAGTACAGGTGGGTGGGAATACAGGTGGCCGGAAATACAGGTGCTCGCCAGGCCCAGGCTGTCACTCTATCACATACAGCAATGTGGAGGGAAGCTTCCTCCGATCCCAGCTGAGCTCTCACCTGGGACTCACCCAACAGCACAGGGAGTGGGCTGGAGGGGCGCGCAGCCTAGAGCTAGTAGGATCTGCTAGAGAGGAAGCAGCTGGGTCAGAAAAGGAGGAAGGGAAGGAGGAGCGACAGGCTCTCCCTCCAAGAAGTGGTAGCTGTGCTAAAAGAGGGGCGCCAGTCTTCTAGAACCCCGAGTGTACCCACAGACCTACGCCCCCCTCGTCCGAGCTCCCAGATAGGAGGAAAGCCTCTCAGACGCCTGCTCAACCCCCAGCTCCCATGCTCTCTCCCACGACATCGCGTCCAAACCTAGAGCTTACTCTGCTTCTACTCTAATGACCCATATGCACCTTCCAAGACCCCCTCCAGACCCTGTAAGCACGTACAGTTGGATCTCCCAATGCCCATCCTCCTGCTGGACAGCAAGACCATCCCGGGATGTCGGCAGGGAGCCTAGGTCACCGTCGACTCTCCCCTCCTGCCCTAATGCAGCCTCAGCCAGCCTGCAGGCCCTGGAAGGCCAGGTCCCATCATGACCCCACCCTCCTGTCTCTAACCACCGTGCCTTGCTTTGCACCTGGCCCCGCTCCAGTCCGCATCCATCCAGCACGCAGGTGGACTGAACTGTTTCACTGCCATGGGGCCGTCAGTTGCCCCCCGGGCCCTTCAGGATAGATTTTAGCCCATCACGTGAGCCCCTGCCCACCTCTACCTCATCCGCCTCAACACTTTGCTTCTTGCCTCCTTGCCTTCACGGTGCTGTGCCCTCTGTCTGAAATGCTTGTCCCCAACCTACTCACCCAACTCCTACCCATCCTTCAAAGCATAGCTTACACTGTGCTTCCTCCAGGAAGCTCTTCTCAACTTCAAGTCTAATTCAGATGGTGCCATATTGCTCCAAAATAAGGAATCAGTAATTCTCCATATAAAATGTGCTTTCTGAATGCATAAGATCTTTTTTCTCATGAGCTGGTCAGAAGGTGGCAGGAGCACCCAGAGGACAGGATATACGCCCCATCCTGCCCTCTAACCCCTGTCGAATGCAACATTTAGGCTGAGTGTTGGGGTGTTCATATGTGAATGGTGTTATAATATTCGCCCCTCGGGCTCAGGAAGCTCAGAGGGGATAGCTCATCTGAGAGCACTTTGTAGACTGAGTAACGCCCCCCACACATGAGAAGTGGTATCTCAGTAGCATCCACACCAGCGTCGAACAAATACGTACAGTGCACCTGCGAGGTATCCGTGGCCCCATCGCCACGAGTTCCGAAGAACAAGACTGTGAAGGAGCATGGGAAGACTTAATGCCTGTTCACCTGGCTTAGAAGGTGTCCTACCTTCCACACGTCATAAAGCCCCCGGATCTGGACACAGGCTCCTAGACACGCATATTCCTCCAGCTCATTCTTCCAGCAAAGGTCTAGCCGCGCGAGGCCCTCTGGGCAGAGGGGAGACGTGCCGCTTGCCTCTGTATGGTCCAGCGAGCCATGTGAGGGAGCCGCCCACGCATCATGCCCCAGAGGCAAAGCCACAAAACCTGGTGCTCCCGCTGTACAGCCACCCACTCATCTCACACAGCACCCAGAGCCAAGGGCAGCTGGGAACCTCTGGAACGCCAGCCAGCTAGAGAGCATGCGTGCACACGCTGTCTTCGCCGTGCTAGAAATGGTACGAAAGAGGAAATGAGTGCACCCACGCAAACCACGTGTGCGGGCGGTCACAGGCCACGCCAGATGCCGCTCTTGCACGGACACATGAATTCTGTCTTCGTCCAGCAGAGAGGACAGAGAAACACAAAAATTAGCGACTCCCCGAGACAATGTGATCATTGCAAATACATCTCCCGTGTCCAGAGAAACAGAGTCCCCGAGGGCAGGCGCACGAACACACCACAAGCCCACTGGCTAATTCCCTGGCACCTGGAGCTCGTGGGGCTGGGGGGCAGCTGGCCGCCGGGCATGGCGGGCTCGGGGCACCCCTGCACATAAGCCTCTCGGCTTCCTCCTTTCGAAGCTACGCGCTTCCTGGCCCTGGAGCACTCTGTCTTCTGCCCACCGATAAACACACAAAGGCCATAAGTCGATTTCTATCTGGGCCAAGAAAGCAGGGCTGGGGGAGCAGGAGCCCTCCCGTGTCAGTCCCCCGGGCGCAGGGCGCAAGCTGCGGCCATGCGGGACGGTAAGCAGAGGTAGGCAAGCGCCGCCCTCCAACGCGGAGCCTTTGGGAAGCCGCGCCGAGTAATTGTCCTGCGAACATTTGGAGGAGCCAGGCTACTAATTAGCCGCTAGTGCATCAATTAGTTATAATAGCTGTAATAATACACAAACAATGGTGTGAAGTTATGCACCGCTCGCTGTGCTTCTCTTTCCATTTGGTGAGCTTTTCCTTCTTTAAGCTTTTCTTTGAAGATTTAAGTTAATAATTTATCCCTAATGAATTTGGTCTTTCTGTTTCTCCCGGACGTAGGGCATTTAAATGGCTGGAAGGAACAATGCTATAGCACAATTTTGCTTTGAAGCAAACTTTCGACATTAAGAACAATATTTTCAAATGAATATTTCTGTTCTCAATTTCCAGAGATGTCTTGATAAATTTAGCTACTTTGGCAAAGACATTGGAAAAAGGCCAGGGTGGCCCAGAATTACACAATTTTTTGAGGGGGTGGCGACTTGACATTTCGTGAAAATTTGGTCCATCTTCTGTAAGATACATATACAACACATTCATAATCTACAAATAAAAGTAACCACAATAAAAGAAAATTGTTTATAAGCCCAACGTCTTCCTCCTTTTATTCTTGATAGGAGAAAATGATACATGGAAGTAACTCTATTTGCTGAAACGAATTCCAAGTAGTAAAACCCTTCCAAGGCGCATCTCCAGCTGTCCCGCCCCAGACAGATGTTCTCATAAACAAAGAGCTCCGAGCCACAGCGGTCCCACGCTGCCTCCCCTCCGCCCGGGGCCCGATCCAGCCGCCGCGCTCTGCCCCCGCGGCAGGGCCCTCAGTGCCCGCAGCCCCCGGATCCCACCTCCCTCCTCTGCGACGAGACGCCGCGTGAAGGCAACCGCACTTTGCAGTGCCTGCTCTCAGGCCGTGGCCAACACACACCAGCCCCGCTGCCGTGGCCTGTGCGGGAGCAGGCTTGCCGCGAGGGCCGGGCGGGCTGCCCGTAGGCGGCGGGGGTGTCTGCATCCAGGAAAGGATTTGCTGTACGGTGTTGAAAGACTTCCATCACCTTATTACTGCATTTGATCAGCAGTGTTCAAATGAAGCTCTAACTGGGTCCAACGCGTCAGTATTTTGGAAGCTTAGTGGCAACAGGACCCGAATGTCCCCGTTCTGACTGAGGCTCCCAGACGTCGGGCTCCGCAGACCTATAGGGCTTCATGTTCTAAACGGTGAGTACCGCTACGTAAGCAAAATAAGTGCATCCCAGGCACCAATGGGCTTTTCTTGCTGTTTTGATTCTTTTACACTTTGATTTGGAAACCATTACAGCCTCCCAGGAAGCGGCCGCGAGCCCAGAGACCTCCTCACCCTGCTTCCCCCAACAGCTACAGCGTTCCCTGAGATTGACTGAGAGGGAATGCAGTTCTGCTCTTGAAAAATACTAACAAGGGAGGATTGTTCCAATCTCCAAGTTTCTTCTTTAACTTGTGCCTTTTCCTAAGGATTCATTTGACAGTCTTCTGAGCACCTTCCTTGACCGAAATTCAGTTCTAAGCATTAGTTTCAGAGAAGGAAGTACAGGGATTAGTGAGAGCCGGGTCCCCGCCGGCGGGTCACTGGGAATCCAGGAGGAGGTGGCCATCAGGGAGTCACTCAGACACAAGACCAAGCAGCGCAAAGGGGCGATGCGGCAGGTGGCGGCGGAGCTGACGGCTTCCCGAGGGGAGCCCGGGACCGTGAACAGGGCAGGTGCTCGGAATCAATGATTATGGGAAGGATCTTGCAGGACGTAACTGGATACGTAAAGGCACAGACATTCGAGGAGGAAAAAAGGGCACATTTAGGAAATCATGCTCACGTGACCTCAGAGGGCACGGGGCGCCCGGCCCAGGGCGGCGGGAGGGAAGGCGCCCAAGACCAGACTGAGGGCCGTGGGGGTCCCACGCGGGGGCGGGCCAGCGAGCACAGTGGTGGGGTGCCCCAGCTGCCCATGGGCCCCGGCCACCAGTTTGCTCCCAGGGAATTTCCAAGAAGCCTTCCTCAGGAGCTTGGACTCGAGCAGGAAATAAGATCAGAAGGAAGAAAACAAACCTTTTCAAGTATATCATTTAAACCTGATGATGAAGAAATATCTTGGGGTGTGCAATGAAACACCTGTGACCTCTGAACCTGAGACCCAATGACACGTGACCTATGAACCCACGACCCGGGGACCTGCGACCTCTGACCGTGGCTGCCTGCACACAGACTCCGGCCCCGCCTTCCTGTGACCCGAGCAGAGAGGACACCCTGGCTGCGGGCTGTGCGGGCGACTGGTGGGCCCTACCTCTGGGGCTCCCCGCGCAGGGCATGCCCCGTGCCCTCTGCCTGCTCACCTCCACGGGGGCCCCGCTCCCTGCCCACCGTGCTGCCCAGCAGCTTCTGGGGAAGCAGGGCACCTGAGCCACGGCGGGCCCCCCGGAACCTGGGACTCAGGCACAGCTGCACGCAGGTGCGGGGCCTCCAGCTTGCTCCCTGGGCCCCTCCCTTAAGCCCTGCACTGTAACCCCAGGGACCCTGAGGGACCCACATCCTCAGTCCGGTCAAGCTCCCTGGTCTGGGGTTCTCCTGAGGTGCGAATGTTGGAAAACCAGTTCTTGGTTTTCTGAAATGGGGAGAGAGCAAAGCTTGGAGCCGCTGAGCAGGGAGGCCCCGCCCCGGCCGCTCGGCACCCGGAGGAGCTGCCCACGTGGGTCCCCGTCTGCTCAGGCCCCGGGGCCGCTGAGCTGGCCGCCCAAGGACACGCCTGCGCGGCCGTTTCCACACTTTGCTGAGTGCAGAGCATTGATTCTATGTTTGATGTGAAAAGAAATTAAAGCTCTGGTCTCATTAGATAAACCGGTTATGGTGAAAGATCACAGGGAGACGCTCGCCCCTTTTGTGCGACAGTGAATGGCCACAGCAGGCAGCTCCTCGCACACAATTGATTTCAAGCAGAGTTTTGTCTGAAAGATGCTTCTAGATTATGGCGAGAAAGCGTTCTATAATCCTCCTGCCAATGTCGTTATGTGTCACAGACGTGCAACTCTTATCGCTGATTGATAAAGCTTGCCTCGGAGTGTCTCTCAGCCCGAGGAAGGTGGAGGTGAGCCTCCGAGGGGCGCCGACTGGGGCTCTGCTTCTGTGCTAAGTGGGCACCGTGCTTGCTGGTAGATCTGTCAGGGAGGCCGCGTGGGCAGGCTCTTATGGATTTGCTATCTTAGCCTGAAGTGTCTGCTGCTGATTATGCGATTAAATCAATAATAATTTCTGCTTGGATCCTGCTCTCCTTCTCTCGCCTTCTGGCCCAGGGTGTGGGCCGAGCCGCAAGCCCTGGCCCCGAAGGCTGAAGGGCTCTGTCGCAGAGAAGGTGCTGAGGGTCTGGCAGGGGCCTCCACGGCTCCTTAGAAAGAGAACTGTTTTACCAGCTCCGGGAATGGAAGCACGCAGGCCTCTGCCCTGAGAGGGGAGTGGCAGGTGGGGGCCTGTGTGCCCACCATGCAACTGTTTGCTCTGGCTTCCCCTGAGGGCGCACGGACGCCCCGTTCCGTATTAAGCAGACAGCCTGCGTTCTGTGCAGGGATTTACATTAAACAGTCGTGAGGTCCGCCCCTGCCGCTGCGGGGTCTGCCACCCAGACGCACCCACGTGAGCTCAGCAGCCCCGCTCGGCCACCTCCCCGCTCACACCCAAGCCCCGAGTGAGGCCCAGGCCCAGCCACGCACGCAGCTCCCTTTTGTGACCTTCCCGGATCCAGACCGTCCTTCGCAGCATTCTTCTGTTTCCCTGCAAATGGCTTCAACAGTGTTCCTTGTCCTCCCCCACGGGGCAGTTCGGGGCAGCTCGCAGTCGGCAGAGCTGGGCCCTGGGGGGGGGCTGTCCCGTCCTCCCAGCACCCCAAGCTCCCGGGTTCCCCGTGCCGGCGACTCTGCTCTGGCTCCCAGCAGGAAAATCTGGGACAAGTCAACCTCCCAGTGGAAATCACAGGCACACCAACAGATCTTTAAAAACGCGAAACATCTGGTCAGTCACCTTCTCCATATGGGTAAACAGAGCGCTGTGGATAATGCCGTTAGAGAGCCAGCCGAGGCGAAGGTGGCCCTCATGCTTCTGGGGCGCGCGGGCTGGCGCGGCAGCTCTGGGGACGCCGTGTGCGGACAACCGAGCTAATCCATTCCTTTAAGCAACAAACCGCTTCTAGTGATGTTAAGTATTACTTTAAAAAAAAGAGGAAGACAGCCCCAGGGATTGTGTTCATCAGTTTGTTTGTGGAAGGCAAGTTTCCTGAGCTTCTCGCATTGAGAGCCAATCCCGTATTTATTAGGCGCATGCAATTGTAATTGTGATTACTATTTATCTATTGGGAATTGGACTTTTAAAAAAAGTATTATTTTGTGGAAGAGGGGGCCCAGGGAGGGAGACCGGGCTCTGCATTTCAGGAACCCTGCTGAACATCCACGTAACTGAGTGAGCCACGGAGCCACTGCTCAGCCACGGCGGCCTCTGGGGACCGCACCTGCCTTGCTGGTGCCTGCCAGCGGGTGGGCCTGACCGCTGGGTGTGGGCGCTGCGCCGTGGCGGATCCCCAGCCCCTAGGCGGCGTCCCGGAACAGCGGCCCACGGACACGCGCCGGCAGCACCCCGATGCCACCTTCGTGCGCTGGGCACCGATCGGGGAGCGCCACTGTGTGAAGCACACAGACAGGGACGTTCTTCGTCGGGCTGCCCTGCCGCAGACGGAACCAGATCCCGAAACGCCATCCTGACCTCCTCCCGGGCCCACACGGCGGCCCTCTGCGGAGCACTCAGCCCGCAACCCGCCGGGGAGACCTGCGCAAACGCCACCTGTCCCAGCGTCTACCTGTCCCCCCCACGGAGAGGCGCTGCCGGGCACAGGCTCCCGGGCAGCTGCAGGGCCCTGGGCACAAACCTGGGCTAGAATGACCGGGAGTGGAGGAGCCCAGGCCGCCCTGCGATGTGAGAGCAAGGGTGGGGCACCTGGGTGTGCACGCGCCCTACCCTCTAGTACGGCCCCCTGCCCACGCACCCCCCCGCACGACCTCCAACCCCTGCATGTGACCCCGGCAATGCCCCTGAACACACACGTGCCCCACAGGCCCCCCTACCCCCGGTGTACGCACCCCCCCAGGCCCCCACGCTGAGCACAAGGCCGTCACGCCACCCTCCTGCTGCACCGTGGAGGAAGCCGACCCCCAAGCCCCGCGGGGCCACCCACGGTCCCTCAGGATGCACGGTTCCCTGCACCAACATGTCTCTGTGCGTTCCACAGCCCAGGCTTCTGTCCTGTGTTTTCAGCTCGTGACTGTCCTCAGTCCAGAAGGGCAGCTGGTCCGAGGCCTTCGCTCTTTCCTTTCCTCCTCTCTGTGTCTGGCGTCCCTGACTGGGGGCGGGACAGGTATTGATGAGGGACATGCACTTCCTCTCTGCAGACCCGGGGGCACTGGCGCACTCCGGGGCACGGCCAGATCCAAGTTCACGGCCAGCTCAAGCACTCAGCGTTCCCCTATCTTACACTGCACTCCAGCCGCATCTGGGACACTTCACACTGCCACTCTGTGCTCTCCGAGCTAGAAACTTCCCCAAGACGGGAGCAAGGCTGTGGTCAGAGCAGGAAGTGGCCCCACGGGGTCCCAGAAAGCCCAGCACTGACACTTGGCTCCCCTGGGACCCACTTCCCAGCCCTGCCCCTGATGTGCCATGGTCTCAGGCCAGGGACACGCCTGCCAGAGCACAAGCCCCTGTCCGGGGTCGGGGACCGCGGGACGGGCTTCTCGTGCCTTTGGAGAGCCTTGGGCGTCAGGAGCGTGTGAGCAGGGGGAGGGCGGACTTGGCGTGTTCAGTCATAGCCCACCTGGAGCCCCATGCTACCTGCGCTAGCTCTGGGGCAAAAACTGCAGTCTGATTTTTAAAACATTTTCAAAGAAAAGAAGCTTGTCATTATTTATTATTATTAGGGCACATAAAGCATCCCACTGGAATTAGCACATAATGCTTGTGGATAACATACTTCATCCTTTCTGTGCTCTCCCCATAATTTTGTCCACATTTTCTTTTGTTAAGCAGAAACATTTTGCTTCAATGATACACTTACACATTTCTAATCCTCGATGACTTGAATTTTGAACTGAATTCCAACTTGGTAAGAGTTTTTCCCTTTCCACACACATCAGATCTTCTTAAAAAGCTACTGAAACCTTGTGGCCCCGTGCCCGTAAGAAACATGAGTCCTCCGTGGGGCCGCCGTGGAAGCCGCATCCCAAGCCCGCCCTCCGGGTGGACGGCAGGGAGCGCTCCCGGAGTGCGAGGGTCCCACCCCACTGACACCTGCAGCCCCCCCCCCCCCCGGCAGGTCCTGGCCGAGCACGAGGGGGCGGCGGTGGGAGGGCCTCCAGCTCCGACGGCGTCCTCACCGCTTTCCTGCTTGGCCAGCAGCGGGGACTTTTCTGGATTCTAGACCCCCATTCTCTGCTCCCCGTGCTCCTGGCAGGACCCAAGGCCGCACACTCTCTCTGTCCTGCGAGGAAGTCCCACATGTGAGGAGCCAGAGCCAGACCGAGCAAGTAAGGAAACAACCCTTTTTTTTTCCAATAAGATTGGTTGGACTTAGTCCAAGGAGAGCGGGGCTGGAGGACGCCCGAGCTCCATGTACCGTGTCGGTGGCGGGAGAACGTCTCTGCTCCAAAGAGGGAATGTCTTCGCGGACACTAGTGTCACCTTCTTGAATGCTCAAGGCCACTGAGACCTTCCCAAATGGTGCCCATTTCCAAACTCCCAGCCTCCCGGTGAGATGTAGTACCCGGGGCTTATGCACAAAACCTTGCAAATGCCTCACAGCCCCGTGGGTGCTCAGAACCACCTGCCCCGTGTGTGCATGTAGCTCCAACCGGGCAGGCCAGGCATGTCGATACTTCCTTTGTGCATTTAAGGAAACAGCTCTCCTCTGGGGTGTCCTATGTCCTGTCCGAGAGAAGAAAAAAAAAGATAAGGCAGGAACGCACCCGCCCTGAGGGAGGGTACCTCCCAACATAAGCTGCCCGGATTCTACCGAGACAGGGTTTATAGCAAGATGGCAAAAACTCTCCCGGGGACACTAATGTCCACCGAGTCTCGTGACCCATGATCTTCCTGCGATCAGTGGTAACCTTAGTCCGGAGGGAGTCACATCCCCGGCGGTGCGGAGGAAGCCGCCTCTCCCCAGGCAGCTGTCCCCATGGAGCACCTATAAAATGAAGCGGGGCTGTGTGAACCTTCAGCCTCCCCAAGTACGTGTTTGCATGTAGACTCATGCTCTCATGCCCACGTGTACCATGGAACACTGACCCTCGGCTCCCTTGGCCCCCTGCGGCGGCCCACTGACCTGTGGGCAGAGAACTCTAGTCCTCGAGGAACGAGCCCCCCACAGGATCTGCGGGACCCAGGGAAGTTGTTTTGCAGAATGCAGCTGTGTTTCCTGGGTCCTGGGGGGCGGGGCAGGGGTGGGGAAGAGCCTTGAAGGTAGGTGAGCACAGAGAAACATGTAAGATTTATTTACTCTGTTTCCAACAAGATGCGTCTGCATAATTCAGAGCCTGGGGACGCAAAGCTCCAGTGAGCGGCTTACCTGGAGCTCAGCCTGCACTTCCCTCCCAGCAGGGACCCCCAGCCGCCAGTGAGTATTGATCAGGGTCGGACATCAGGCCACATGTCCCATGTCATCTGCCCCATCTCATGTGACAGGCACCAGAGGAAGCACGCTCGACTCTCCAGGGAGGAGGCAGCAAAGGACCCATGTCCCCACACCCAGTCTAGGGACCCGGCAGGGACACAAGGACTTCAGGGAAAGTCAGAAAGAGAAGAGCTTCTCAGGCCCAAGTGAACCAGCTGGGTCTGAGCGCCGACTCCCGCTCAAGGGGACTGATCAGCAGCCCACCCGAAGGATCCCGGGGCATCTTCGGGGAGACATGCTAGAGACCAGGCTGAAGCCGAGGGTGAGGTGAGATCATGGAGGGTCCGCCTGGATTCGGGACCACCCAGTTTCCCAGCCCAGTCCTCTAGGGGCCACACTATGGCGACATACGGATCCGGGACCCTGAAGGCGGGAACACTCGGAGCCCCCAGGGGAGCACAGAGGAGCTGGAGTCCACCCAGCTGCCCAGCACCTGTGCTCAGGACAGCAGCTGCAGGGAGGAAGGGGTCCTCTGCACAAGAATACTGTCCTTCCCCGAGGGGGCGCCCCGGGGAGAACATTTGGCAGAAGGAGGAGGGCTGTCCTGATCTACATTGGCGTCCCCTCGGCTCCTGTCACTAATGAGGTTTCCTCCACCCAGCCTGCAGAGATCCTCACCCAGGGCCCTTCTCGGGGGTCCCAGCCAAAACTGGTGGGTCACCTGCCTCACGCCCCTCCGGTGGCCAGGCCTCCTTTCTCATGACATCCCCTGGCAGCACTGGACAGACTTCACCAAGAGATGAAACAAACAACCTGCAGTATAGGAGGGGGACCACACTCTAAGGGGCCTCCCTTTCCACGGGGCTCCACCCGCCTAGGCGCACCTGCACCTCTGCTCCAAGACGCCCCTCTCTCTGGGTAGTGCCCACCCGTACCCCAGGACCGTCCTCCAGCCCCCATCCTCCTTCCCTGCCCTCCCCCGGCTGTACTCCCTGCAAAAAGTAAAAACTTAATCTTAGTGCGTTCATGTGGTCATCCATCATCTCCGCGGAAGCAGCAGTAGGAGCAAAAATGAGCATATGGTCCAGGGGGTGAGTATCTGCACCCAGCAGCAGTCACCGAAAAATTATCTGAAAAGAAAAAAGAAAGCTCTCATGAAAAGTTCAACTGATAATTTGGAACTTTTTTTTTTAAAGATTTTATTTATTTATTTGACAGAGAGAAACACAGCCAGAGAGGGAACACAAGCAGGGGGAGTGAGAGAGGGAGAAGCAGGCTTCCCGCCGAGCAGGGAGCCCGATGTGGGGCTCGATCCCGGGTCTCCGGGATCATGACCTGAGCCAAAGGCGGTCACTTAACCAACTGAGCCACCCAGGCGCTCCAGTTTGGAACTTTTTTACCAGAGGTAAATCGGGCTGGAACATGTCTACGAGCCGGGCTAAGGCGCCGCTGTGGTTGGACGTGGGGGAGCCCAGCACAGCTCACCGCCGGCCCAAGCACGTCCGCAGCACATTTCAGGACTGCGGGGTAAGGAAGGGGCATTGCTGGGTGCTCCCCATGTCTGCGGCAAAGCAGGTAGAAGACGTTCGGTTTAAATCAAACAACCACACCACGCTCTCAGAGCTCGGTCTGCCCCATGCCACAGTCGACAGTAGATTTTCCCCAGCACGCAGGCTCTGAAGGCCAAAAAGTACACTGTTTGGCAATTTTGTCACTCCAGGTATAATAATAAAAAAATTCCATTATTGCCTGTCCTTTGGTTAAGTCTCCATCAAAGTCCCCAAAGTCAGAGCAGCCGCGCCACAGTCAGTAACTACAGCCCAGAATCAGTGATCACATTTTTTTTCTTAGAGTTAATTGAAACTGATGTGTTTTGAAACCATGGTGGGGGTTTCTCAAGAAAAGTGCTATGTGTTATTCAACCGGCAAGCAGGAAATAGGCCAAAGTCAGCAAGGTTCACACCCCAGGATTAGTCCTCCTCGGCACCACCGGGCCCAGCACTGCACCCTCTCCCAGTGGATAAATATTTAAATTATATGTATGTCAAAGCACAGAGCAACCTGAAAGAAACCTGTTCTTTTTCCTTCCGTCATCCGGCTGTGAATTGTGAATAACCCCATAGGTCAGGGCAGACGCCCTTTCGTAAATCACAGGGCTAACTGACCTGTTAGGTTATAGCTTCTCTTCTTCTGCTCCCCAAGACTAATTTTTCCAGGCATCGTAGGGGTATTTCCAATTAACAGCAATGTAGTTTTGGATCACAGCTTTGCAAGGTTCAAAGCTAAGAAGTAAATATTGGAATACGCAGCAGCAATAATCCATACGCCGCAGGAAGGAAAGTGCGTGCCTCTCCTCTGGGCCGGCGAGAGCTGGTTCCATTTTATGGAGGCCCACACCAGCCACACTCCATCAGGGTCTCACATCGAGCATAAAATCCTTGCCCATTTTATCCACTTTTCTCCACCCCTTCCATTGCTTCCAAAGCTCATCCAGGAAGTGCCTCCAGACGCATCACGGCCCCGAGTGAAGGGACTGGAACCGTGCTCCGGGGTGTTCATATGAGTCGCTCATCAGCCCCCCGCCAGCTCGCATTTCCAGCCTGCACAGGTGAATGCTTACCTGGAGAGAACTGCCTTCTGGGAGAGAGCTGAGAGCTCCACAGCCCATTCGGGTGTGGGTTTCCTGGGCAACCAAACACGCCCAGAGAATGAGGTAGGATGGAGGGCTCATGGGTGCCCATATTTGGGGCACCCCCAGAGAGATGCACTCGACCCCATAAGCAGATCCTGGTACTCCGAGGACCAGGACCTCCTGCTGAAGCCAGCAGCCACGGGGGCGTCCCTGGATGTGACTCACCACGTGCTCAGAAGATGCTCCTGGGACCCAGGACCAGATCCGGAACCCACAAATTAAATCGATCTCTCACAACCTGTCTCTACCTTTTTAAAATTATTCAGTCTTTCAGGGTCCCTGGGTGGCTCAGTCAGTTAAGCGTCTGACTCTTGATTTCAGCTCCAGTCATGGTCCCAGCGTTCCGGGATCAAGCCCATTGAGGGGCTCCCCACTCACGGGAGAGCCTGCTTCTCCCTCTCCCTCCACCTCTCCCTCTGCCACTCCCCCTCCTGATACTCTCTCTCTCTAATAAATAGCACCTTAAAAAAAATCTTCACTCTTCCTGCCAGTGGCGTTTGCGTCCCTCTCTCCCTGGGGAAGGCTGAGGTCAGAGTGCATGAGAAGGCGGGTGGACAGCGGCCTGAGCGGAGCAGGGAGGCCACCTGTCAGCACACGCACTGCTCAGACCAGACGCCAGGTCCTCTCCTTCCTTGTCCTCAAACCCCACTCTCAACACAGGCACAATGAGGAAACCGCACTTGGCTCTACAAAGGGACCAGAGCTCCCTGGGCCTTTCAGAAAGCAGAGCTGGAAGCTGGAGGGACAGGGCCGGGGAAGGTCCATCCCGCTGCCCGGCACCAGCGTGCACGTGCTGGACACAGGCCGCGGACCTGGCCCCTGGGGCTGGCTTGCTGTGGGGGTCCCTGTGGTGACGCAGAACGGGTCCCTTCTCGGGCATCCCCAAGCAGAGCTATACAGCTGGATGTGATTTTTTAAATAAATGAAGCTTATATTTAGTTTTAAATCTAACCCTTGATCCTTACTTTCCAACCAACGTCAACTAAAAATTTAGTATTTTTGTTTTGTTCTGTTTTGTTTTATGTTTTGAGAC
>PITA01031671.1:0-14914 GCA_004023965.1 Spilogale gracilis
GGGGCGCCTGGGTGGCTCAGTTGGTTAAGCGACTGACTGCCTTCAGCTCAGGTCATGATCCCGGAGACCCGGGATCGAGCCCCACATCGGGCTCCCTGCTCGGCGGGAAGCCTGCTTCTCCCTCTCTCACTCCCCCTGCTTGTGTTCCCTCTCTCGCTGTGTTTCTCTCTGTCAAATAAATAAATAAAAATCTTTTAAAAATTTCTAAAAAAAAAAGATTTTATGTATTTATTCGACACAGAGAGAGATCACAAGTAGGCAGAGAGGCAGGCAGAGAGAGAGGAGGAAGCAGGCTCCCTGCTGAGCAGAGAACCCAACGCAGGCCTAGATCCCAGGACCCTGAGATCATGACCTGAGCTGAAGGCAGAGGCTTTAACCCACTGAGCCACCCACTGAGCCACCCATGCACCCTGGGGGCATCACTTTTAACATAATACTTTTGCCCACGGACTCCTGCTCTTAATAACTGTTTCCAAGCACTAGAGAACCTGGTTGTTGTCATCACAGAGGAAGATGCTCAGGGTGGAAAGTAGAAGTGGTCACGAGGCACCATGATAACAAAGGCTGTATCAGAGAAACAGAAGCCCTTATTTCCCTTCCTTTTCACCTTGATTGAGCTGTTGGGAAGCAGCAGGACTCAGGAGCTCCACTGAGAACAGGGGCGTGCAGGTCTGCTGGGCTCCTGTCCTCTGGATGTCCCAGGAAGGGAGAGCGCCCCCTAGGCACCACTTCTCTGGTGGGGCAGCTCTGGGGCTGTGTTTTGGGTGCCTCGGTATCTCTCACATGTTACCAAACCTTTTCACATGTTGGATGGTTTCCCCTGCCCTGTGTTCAGATGCAAGCTCTCTCTGCTGCCCCCAGCCACATCATTTAGTTTGGAAAGGCAAGATGGCAGGGAGGCTCCCACTGCATAGAAGATGATGAGAAGGAAAAGTAGGGCTTTCAGTTGTCCTGTGGGTCAGTGGAACAGCTGCGAGGTGCCCTGGCATTAAACTGTAGCCTGCCACCCTAATAGTCCTCCTGGCTCCTGGAGAGGTTGGCGTATCACCACGCATGCATATTTATGGCTGTTTACAAGGAGGGAGAAGACTATTTCCGTCCCAATCCACAATGTCATGTAGATTTCTTTTTAGCTTTGCTCAGAGGAAAATCATTCTTGAAGCCTTGCTGTTATTTCACCCATTCCCACTCAGCTCAAAATGCATTTAAAGTCACAGAATACATCCGGCCTCCATGCCTCCCATAGACACGTAGCCAGCAAAGAATTTGTCCAGCCCAGCAAAGTGGCTTTGTGTGGCTTTGCTTTGAAGGTTTTGGCTGATGCTTCCCTTTTAGAAAATGATAAAACTCTCAACCTATGCAGGGTTATTTGGGCTGATGAAAAATCTGATATACCGAGAACATCATCCCTAGATCCTGTGGATGGGATAGCCAGGGCAATGAAACCCTTGTCAGTTCGGTCTCTGCCAGCTGTTTGGCTTCTGTCGCGCTGTGAATGGCAGCCAGTCTCCAAGATGGCCGCTACTGATCCTCATCTCCTGGTATTGACACCCTTGGCGGTCCTCTTGAGCCATCAAGAGGGCTGATCCATGTCACCAATGGGACATCGCAGACCTGATGGTGTGGGGTTCCCCAGCTGAGATCATTAACAAAAACTGCAGTTTCCACCTTGGGCCATTGAATTTCTTACTCGGGGAAGCCAGCTACCACATTGTGAGGACGTTCAAACAACACTGTGGAGAGACCACGTCAGGAGGAATCAACTTCCGGTCCGAGCTTGTGGGGTGCCTGAAGGGGCTGCGACTGGAAGTGGGTCTTTCAGGCTCAGTGAGGTCTCCAGACGAGGCTAGTTCCATGTGTGAGTCTTCAGCTGGGTCTCCAGACATCATGGAACGGAATTCCACCGTTCACACTGTGCCCTGTCTGAACTCTTGACCCAGAAAAATGATGGGATAAGTTTGTTGTTTTCTGCCATTAAGCTGCAGGAATGATTTGTTTGTTTGTTTGTTTAAAGATTTTATTTATTTATTTGACAGAGAGAAACACAGCCAAGAGAGGAACACAAGCAGGGGGAGTGAGAGAGGGAGAAGCAGGCTTCCCGCCAAGCAGGGAGCCCGATGTGGGACTCGATCCCAGGTCTCCAGGATCATGACCTGAGCCAAAGGCAGTCGCTTAACCAACTGAGCCACCCAGGCGCCCCTGCAAGAACGATTTGTAAGGCAACAACAGATAACTCTAGCCTAATCGTGTATGGATGCAAGCCATCACAAAATTGTATCTGCAAAACCCGTCCCACTTTGTCAAGCAATCATTTAAAGCCGGATTCTTAAAAACCTACTTTCTAAATCATATTTGGGGTGGGTCCTCTAATATGTCTTTGTAATAGAGGAGTTCGTCATAGATGAGTTCATCATAGAGGTGGGTCCTCCACCTACAAGTACCAAGGAAGGCGAAAATGCACTTTACTGATGGAAGGACAATACAAGTCCATGAAAGGAGCCCTCATCTGAACGAGTAATCAACACTCACCACTCCTCCCACTAAACCCTGGGAGTCTGTGACTTCAGTCTCTACCACTCCTTTGGAGTCATCCTCTCCTCAGTCATTAGGGGCCTCCTCATTTACAACTCTGGGAGCCCAAGTTCTGGCTCAAGTTCCTATACCTCTTTGGTCTATCCCCATTTTGACTTTGCTCATACCAACCTCCCTCTGTCTTTGGTCTACGTATTCCTTCCTCTATTTCACTAACAAATCTTCCCCCTCAAACCTTTTTCATCATGGACTTCTCTCAAAAATCAGCCTCTTTTTCTTTCTGACTGAAGAGAAATGGGCTGCTTGGGATGTAGTGAGCTTCCTTCTCTTGCGGGTGTAAGTAGATATAGGTGACCATCCATCAGGGATGCTGTGGGAAGGGTCCCAGCAGTGGTCTCTGAGGTGTTACTCAACAATATGCATCATTATTGAAAGACTTAGATTCTAAGATACCCTTGAAAATATCTGGAACGAGGACTATTATTCCCAGAATTCAAACTCATCCTAAAGAGTCAAAGCTGGACAGGATCTTTGAAAGGATCTACATGGTCTCATTTACTCTAAAATTTCAAGTCTCCCTGTAGATCTGAATCCTATTTTTTTTTTATGACTAGACCTATTTTCCAAGAGCTAATCCCAAGTTTGCTCTAGGGAACTATAGCTGCTCCCAGATGTATCTCGTGTCTCTCAGACTTAAGCTGGCTAAACCTGGTCATCCTCCTGACTTCCTTATCTTGATTAAGCACACTACCCTTTGGTTAGGTCTCCAGGGTAAAACCTTAAAATCATTCTTATCTCTTCTCCCTGTCTTTCAAATCTATATTTTATCAGTTGCTCAGATTTATCTCTTCTTTCTCCTTCATGTTCTTCTCTTTCCTCCCCTCTGTATTAGTCAGGGTTCTTGAGAGAAACAGAAATAAACAGATATACATATATAATATAAAGTATATACTATATATAACATATATTTTATAAATATATGTAATATATAATTATATAATAAGATATAATAAATACATATATGTCTTTGAACACTGTGAGGCTAAGGGGCACCTTTGAATAATATGGGGTCTAGGGGCACCAACCTCCCACATAGCCAAAAATCACATATAATTTTTGACTCTCAAAAAACTTAACTGCTCATAGCCTACTGTTGACTGAAGCCCTATCAATAACATAAACCATTGATCAACACATGTTTTGTATTTTATATGTACAGTATGCAGTATTCTTACAATAAAGTAAGTCAGAGAAAAGAAAATGTTATGAAGAAAATCCTGAAGAAGAAAAAATACATTTACACTACTGTGGTGTATTTATTGAAAAAAATCCACATAGAAGAGGACCCACACAGTTCTACCTATCTTGGCTCAAGAGTCAGTTATCGAGATATAGAATTTGTTTTAAGGATTTGGTGCATACCATTTCTGTGGCTGCAAGTCCCAAGATCTGCAAGGAGACCCAGGAGAGTTAATGGGGTGCTTCCTATTCAAAGGTGGGCAGATTTAAGACCTAGGAAGAGCCAGTGTTTCGTTTGAGTCTAGAGTCAGGAAAAAAGCCAATATGCCTGTTTGGAAGCAGTCAGACAGGTAGAATTCTCTTTTACTTGGGGGAGGTTCAGCCTTTCATTCTATTCAATCCTTCAACTGATTGGACAAATCCCTCCCACATTAGAGAGCCCAATCTGTTTTACTTAGTCAATTGAAACGTTAATCTCATCCAAAAACATCCTCACAGAGACACCTCAAATAATGTTCACCTCATGACTTGGTTGACACATCAAATTAACCATTATACCCTCCTACCCATCCCAACAGGCTCTGTTCTAATTTGGGCCTGTATTAATTTTTTATCCCTGCCATCAATCTTAGCTTCTTCTTCTTCTTCTTCTTCTTCTTCTTCTTCTTCTTCTTCTTCTTCTTCTTCTTCTTCTTCTTTAAAAATATTTTATTTATTTGACAGAGAGAGAGATAGCAAGAGAGGGAATACAAATAGGAAGAGTGGGGAAGGGAGAGGCAAGCTTCCTGGCTGAGCAGAGATCAGATGTGTGGCTCAATCCCAGGACGCTGGGATCATAACCTCAGCTGAAGGCAGACACATAATGACTGAGCTACCCAGGTGCCCCAATCTTAGCTTCTTAATCTATTACTTATTTCAAGTCCCAGCAGGGCCCAAGTGAGGTACAAAGTGTGACCCAGGAGGCAATACATGATACTCTCTAGAAAAAATACATGATTTTTCCAATTTTTACATGTAGAACTCTGGAGAGTATGTGTAGACCAGATTTTAAAAGTATAGTCATGGTGGACAGAATATAGTCGGATCAGATAGAATTTTTTGATATGGGTCCACTCAGCAGAGACTCTGAATTCAGTGTTTTAGATAGAGGGGGTTAGAAAAAAGTCTCTACAGCCTGATTGGTTGGCCAAGCCGTCCCAAAATGAAGTTATTGCTTTGGCATATTGTAGAGGAAGGAACCCAAAAGCTTAGGGAGACTGGTATGTTCGAGTACATTTATCATGTCAGACCTACTCACCAACTCCAACAGGGTCAAGAGGACACATCTTTCACCATGACTATGAAAATAAGTGAGGGGAGTCTCGAGTCTCAGCTTCCTTGAAGTGTTCTGTGGTCACTCTTATCTATAGGTCAAGCATTACAGTAAGAATCGCAGCTATCAAACCAGGATCCCTAATGTAATGGGGTTAATGGCATCTTGAAGTGGCAAGTCCCAAATAACATTACTTAGTCACCAAAGACAAGATGGGTATAGTTACCATAATGGACAACAGAGTCAAAGCAATGTCACACTAGTATGACCCACAGAGATCTCTGGCATTTAGCCTGTAGATCATGGTGCCTTTGAAAGAAAGATGGACAGTGTTAGTAGAGTTCTTTCCCAAGGGAACCTGGACTCCACTTCATTCAAGAGGTTCTAGGTCTGCTAACCAGCTCAAGTGCAGGAATTGACTGAAGGGCCATAATGGCTCTCTGTTTTGGTGATCCATGATATACTACTCTTCGCTCTACCTAGAACTCTTCTGCTTATACACGGACAAGATCCTATGCTGATTCATGTGTTGTGGTCAATGGTTTGGCTGAGTGGTCAGGGATTTGAAAGGATTGATATATTGGAAAGTTGGTGACAAGGAGGTCTGGGGAAGAGGTAAATCTATAATCCTCTCTGAATGGGCAGAAGATATGAAGATATTTGTTTTTTATATGAATGTTCACCAAAGGGTAACCTCAGCAGAGGGAAAACTTAATAATCAAATGGATGAGACAACCCATTTTGTGGATGCCTATCATCTTGTTTCCTTAATTAGTCCCATTGTGCCTATTGAGCTCATGACCAAAGTGTGAATGGTAACAGGGATGAAGGCTATGTGTGAGCTCAGCCACATGGGCTTCCACTCATCAGTACTGACCTGGCTAGGGCCACTGCTGAGTACCCAGTCTGCCAGCAGTGGAAACCAACACTGAGAACACGATATGACCCTCGAATGATCAGCTAGCTGTCTGGTGGTAAATTGATTACACTGGACAGTTTCCATCATGGAAGGACCATCACTTTGTTCCTACTGGAATAGCCACTTAGTCTGGATATAGATTTGCCTTCCCTGCACATAATGTTTCCACCAAAACTACTATAGGTGCACTTACAGAATACTTTATCCACACTCTCTTATACAGCACCTCTACTCAAGGAACCTAACTTATAGTGAGTGAAATGTGGCAATGGGCCTAAACTCATGGAATTCACTAGCCTTACCATATTCTCCGTCATCCTGATCAGCTGACTTGATAGAATGGTGGAATAGCCTTTTGAAGACTCAGTTATAGCATCACCTAGGTGACCATATCCCATGGTGCTGAGACAGTGTCCTCTAGAATACTCATATTCTCTAAATCAGTGTCCGATCTATAGTGCTATTTCTCCCATAGCCAGGATTCATGGGTTCAGGAATCAATGGGTGGAAATAGGAGTTGCTCCACTCACTAGTACTTGTAATGATCCACCAGCAAAATTTCTGCTTTCTTTCCATGTGGCCTTAGGTTCTGCTGCTCTAGACATCTTAGTTCCAAAAAGAGGAATACGGAATACTTCTACCAGAAAATACAATGATTCCATTGAACTGGAAATTGAGACTGCCACCCAGCCACTTTGGGCTCCTCATGCCTCTTTATTAACAGGAAAAGAAGAGGTTTACTGACCTATGCAAAGGATGTAAACATTTCTAAAGAAACTTAATACATACAGGCACATTTTCTATCTGTTCTTCTTATAAGAAATAGAAAAAGGAAAGAAGCACATATATGGAATGAGTCACTTCCAAAGTTCCAATATAGGTATTGAAGAATGTGTTCACTTGGCTGAACTACAGTCCCCAGTGATTCAGTCAAAGGCTAATCTAGATAGGGCACCTGGCTGGCTCAGCTGGTATCATGCAACTCTCAGTCTCCGGGTTGTGCTGAGTTCAAACCCTACATGGGCATGGATCCTACTTAAACTTAAAAAACAACAATAACAAAAACCAAAACCGCTAATCTAGATGTTGTGTGAAGGTACTTTGTAGATATCATTAAAGTCTTTAATTAATTGACTTATGTCAATTAATCAATTATCCTAAATAATCAGTTGAAAGGTCTTAAGAGCAGAGTTGAGGCTTCCCTGGAAAAGAAATTCACCTGGGAGTTCCAGTCTCCCTTTCCTGATGGTCTGCTCTATAATTTTCAGGCTTACCTAGTCAATCCCCACGATTGTATAAACCAATTCCTTGCAATGAATGTCTTAATATATTCATATATGTCTCTCACTTGTTCTCTAGTTGACTCCTGAACGATGGAGACATTAGAAACCCCTGTCTCCAAAGCCCCTCCCTTTGCTCATCTTCCCATTTGACAGAGAAACCCAACAGTTAGGGAGCATGCACGCATAATTTTCTGGAGTTAAGGGAAGAGCATCTTGTTTTGAAACTCTAGGATTTGGAAAGCAGAGGGACCTCTGTTCCTCTACAAAATGAAAGATTAAAATTACATTGACAAAAGGAATATGAAGTATTCACATAGACCCACTGAAGGTTTGCATTCATCACTGGAATAAAGAAGTGTCCACCCTTTTGGGGTTCTGAGCTCTAAAATAGGATGAGAGAGATGCTCTCTTCCAAGATCAGAGTCAAGAATTGGAAACACTTCCATTGAGGCTGCCAAGGGGCACTGAAGGGAACAAGAGAATAGTGCCTTTTGCACACCCTTTGCAAAGTGACTCAGGGGGTGGAACATGGGGTGGAAGTTACAGGTGACAGATTTACTTTTGCTAAGAAATGTCTTTTAAATGCCTTTTCTAACTAAAGGGGAAAAGGCTGCCTTGGGAGGAAGTGAGTCTGTTGTCTCTGTAGATGTTAGTAGGTACCAGGTGCCACTGAGTAGGGGTGGTATGGGAGGGATTCAAGCAGTAGACTCTGAGGTACTATTCAACAATTAATTTTCTTGTTACTGGAAGACTTAGACACTGAAATAACTTTAAGAATATTTGGGACGAGAACTATAAGATGTTCTATTATAATCTCAATGTTAAATCTCATCATAAAGAGCCAGAGCTGGATAGGATCTTTAAAATCATCTTGTCTAACTTCCCCCCTCCTCCCCTTTCATATAAGTTAAAAAGGGCAAGGCTCAGAGAGAAGTGACTAGCTCAAGGTCATACAGCTAAAATGTGGAGGAGGTGGGCTGGAACCTGGAACTTGGAGGCAGGTTCCACTTCTCAACATCTCTGCTGGTCTCATCATCAGATCTGCCCAGCGATATCTGGAGACTTACCAGGAAAAGAAAATAATGGAAACAATTAACCTTGACAAGTGACAGCTTCTTCAGATATCATTTAAACACAAAGAAATATAAGGAACTCAACTGCTGAAGCTCCTTGATAACATCAAGGAAAAGGAGTCACTTCACATAAATCTCTGAGATGATGTCATCTAAACATATAAGCAGTTAGTGGAAGTTCCAGCTCATTATGGAGGAAATGATTCTTATAAATAGTTTTGATCTAGAGATATTGTTTGGCGTCTTCAGATCATAGATTCCTGAAATAGGAAGATCCACATAGAGGTCACCTGACCCAGGCACGCTGATCCTGCAAATATGGGGCAGTGCAAATGTCACCCTCAATTCCGTTTCCAGGATACCTTGTACCATGCACTGCCCCAGCATTTTGAACGTTACAATATTCCAAATTGAATGGAAGCTTTTTCTTTCAAACTGACAGTTGGTTTTTTTCCTATTTATAAAATAAACATGCTCATTATGAAATTTGAAATAACACAGAGATGAATAAAAAAAGACTTAGCAGAAATCGCACCACCCAGAGATAACCACTGTTAACATTTTGAGAAGTATCATTCGATTACTTCTCCATACACGTCTGTTTATATTTGCACATCCAGGGTTTTGTAAAATTGGGATGAGAGTCTAAGAATATGCAGTTTTGTCACATTCTCCCCCGCCCCACGATTTGTATAGATCTATATTTTCACCTTAATGGTTTCATGATAAACCTTAATATGCTGTATGAATAAACCTTAATATAGTGAGTCAGACCCTGGCTGAGGGATTCGTTGTTCCCAGGTTTTTGCTAACTTGAGGGTTATTTCCTGCTTCAGGGAGAGAGGTCATCTTGGTCACCCTTGGGAGGTGAATCATCTCTGGAAACTAAAAGTAGCTTGCTTCCTCTCAAGTGGTGAGGAGAGTTGAGAGTGGGGCTAAGGCTCCCTGGAGAGCAAGGGGTGGGTGGGAGGCACTACTGTCTCCCTGCCCCCGGAAAAGGGAATAGAAGGGGGCTTTTGGTTTGCTGGAGAAGCTGCCTTGTTCCAGAGGGAGGCCTCAAGGAGAGGGCAGTGAGGAGCCCGTCTGACCTTGCAAACCTGCGCCGCCATGCCCAGAGCCACAGCCAGGACCGAGGACTGGGCTAGCACCTGGCCCAGGACTCAGCTCGGCCAGGCCCGCTGTTGTTCCGCGGTTGGGACTCGACTCCCGGCCCCAGCAAGCCGGATGGCTGCCTGGTTCCTTAATTCGCTAAATGAGGCCGAAGCTTCATTCACTTCCGGTTTAGGGTCTGGATTACTCAAAGAACTGCCACTCTGCCACCAGCTCTTCCCCTCACAATTACAGTAAGAGATACCATCACACCCACTAACTCCCACGGGTGCTCTGTGAGGCAGGGCCTAGGGGGCTCTAGCACCCAGCTGCACTCTGGGGACGACGGGGCCTACGATTGTACCGCCACCGCCGCTGCCACAGCAGGCGGAGGAGCAATACAATTTTTCTGCATATGCCTTTCCATACTTACCCAACTCTCTCCTTGGCACAAGCTCCTCTAGGTGGAGGTGCTGGATCTGTGGAAACATGCAAAACAAATCTTTTTTTTTTTTTTTTTAAAGATTTTATTTATTTATTATCAGAGAGAAACACAGCCAGAGAGGGAACACAAGCAGGGGGAGTGAGAGGGAGAAGCAGGCTTCCTGCAGAGCAGGGAGCCTGATGCGGGGCTCGATCCCGGGTCTCCAGGATCATGACCTGAGCCGAAGGCAGTGGCTTAACCAACTGAGCCACCCAGGCACCCCCATGCAGAACAAATCTTGAGGTAACAGTGGGTGGTGCCTGGGAAGGACCAGCTGGCCCCCTGCTGAGCGCCTTCACAGGGTAGAAACCTAGTGTAGAAGTAGCCGCTGTCCAGGGTCTGGCCTTGCAGGTTAAAAACTTGATCTCCTCAGGGCCCCAAAGCTAATGGGACTCTGGGACTTGGAAAGCTGACTCACTCAGAGGAGACCGGAGGGGATCAAGCAGAATGCCAAGTGATTAATTTATAATGAGATGTATAAATGCCAGGTGAAGCAGGCATTTGGGTCAGCCTAACCAGCCAGTTCTTTCTCACTGTGGGGAGTCAGTTTGCAAAGGAGGCTAATGGTACCCCTAGAATAGAGAAACGAGAATTAGTTTAGTGATCTGAATGGGGGCCCGCTGTAGTCACTCCCCCACTAGGGTGATGGACATGTCTCAGGTGACAGTGGTTGCAAAGGGAAGTCAGGCGAGAAACTGCTCTGTAGGTAAGGTGAACCCCAAGTCACTCTCCTTATAGACGTCTTTCTTCTATCAGGCAGTCACGAGGGGCTTGGGGACTCACAGGTTTGCTTGCAAACAGAGAGGGTGCTGATGAGTCAAATGATAGCATAGGGCCCTGTTTTTTTTAATAGCCTATCCACATATTACTTTTCTCTTCATCTATTTATTTACTTGCTCATTTAAAAGTGATGGTTGGATGCCGTTCAGGTCCTGGGGGAGAGCAGAGAGCACAGTAGATAAAATTCCTGCTCTCATGAAGTTTACATTCTAGTGGGGGGAGGAAAACAATAGACATCTAGCCTAATAAATACACAAAAAAGAAAGCAAATATGCCAATAAATAAATAAATAAGACAATTACTAACTGCAAAACCTATATGGAAGATATTAGATGGTAATATTTACTATGAACAAAAATTAAATGAGGTAAGGAGTTACAGAATGATAGGGTGGTGGGGAGGATAATTTTTATAGGGTGATAAGGAAGGTCTTTTGAATAAGGTGACATTTGAGCAAAGATAAAACTACACAGATACTGGGGGAAATGTATTCCAGGTGGAAGGAACAGCACATACAAAGGCTCTGAGTCCTGGCACCTGGGTGGCTCATTCGTTTAAGCGTCTGCCTTTGGCTCAAGTCATGATCCCAGGGTCCTGGGATGGAGTCCTGCATCGGGCTCCCTGCTCAGTGGGGAGTCTGCTTCTTTCCCTCCTCCTTGCTTGTGCTCTCTGTCGCTCTGTCTCTCTCTCTCAAATAAATAATACCTTAAAACAAAAAAAAGGCTCTGAGTTTAGAGCAGATCAGCAAAGGAGGCCAGTGTGGCTGGAATATATAAGGACGATGTGGTAGGAAATGGAGTCAGAGAAGTCGTGGTGTGGAAGGAATCAGATCATCTAGGGCTTTGTAGGCCTACATTACCAAAATTGGATTTTTTCCTGAATTATATGGGAATCAACCAAAAGGTCAAACAAACTTACCTTTTTTTTTTTTTTTTTAAAGATTTTATTTATTTGACAGAGAGAAACACAGCGAGAGAGGGAACACAAGCAGGGGGAGTGAGAGAGGGAGAAGCAGGCTTCCCGCCGAGCAGGCAGCCCGATGTGGGACTCGATCCTGGGTCTCCAGAATCATGACCTGAGCCGAAGGCAATTGCTTAACCAACCGAGCCACCCAGGCGCCCCACAAACTTACCTTTTATAAAAGAGTTTGGCTGCTGAGTGGTGAACAAACTGATTACTCATGTGTCAAAAACGGAGCCATTAAACATTAGGAAAGGGGGGCGCCTGGGTGGCTCAGTTGGTTAAGCGACTGCTTTCGGTTCAGGTCATGATCCTGGAGACCTGGGATCGAGCCCCACATCGGGCTTCCTGCTCAGGGGAAACCTGCTTCTCCCTCTCTCACTCCCCCTGCTTGTGTTCCCTCTCTGGCTGTGTTTCTCTCTGTCAAATAAATAAAATCTTTAAAGAAAAAAATTAGGAAAGGGACCTTGGAGACTGAGACCTCTCTTACTCCAGGTGTGACCCGCAGGCCAGAAGAACTAGCATTGCCTGGAGCTTGCTAGACATGAAGAAACTCAGACTTCACCCCAGACCTCCTGAATCAGAATCTGCATTTGAAATAAGGTCTTGGGGCGCCTGGGTGGCTCAGTCATAAGCGTCTGCCTCCAGCTCAGGTCATGATCCCAGGGTCCTTATTATGGGATGGACCCCTGGATTGGGCTCCCTGCTCAGCGAGGTGTCTGCTTCTCCCTCTCTCTGCTACTTCCCCTGCATGTGCCCTCTCTCTCTGTCAAATAAATAAACAAAATCATTTTTAAAAATTAAAAAAATAAAACAAGATCCCCAGGCAATCTATGTCCACACATATGTGTGAGAAGCCCTAGTGTAGACCAGCCTCCTCATTTTGCAAGTGATGACACCAGTGTCGGTCCACAAAATGACTTGCCCATGATTACAGTAACAGGGCTGAGGCTCAGGCCTAGGTCTGTTGACTCTGGCGAGCCTGCTCTCTATGGCCCTCATATGACTATGAGGCCACTGAATGATCCGTCAATGATTCACTCCCTCCCTCCCTCTCTCATTGTGAAGGCATCATCCCATAATCATATACAACCATCTCGCTAAAGATTTTTAACCCTTTTAGGAACTCAAGAGCAAGTCAAGAGAAACTGATAAAAGACTAGGCTAATCTAATGTAATTGGCCACCTACAATAACTGAAAAAATAAATGCTCTCATATTACAGGTTTCAGCTGCCCTATTTCCCCCTGCCCGCCCTCCCCCCCCGGTCCTGTCTCATCATCTGCTGAGATTTGTTGGAAATGCCCAGGATGTTATGTGGGGTGCCCCTTGAAATGTTTCTTCCTCCAGAAGGATGGGAAAAAGCACAAATTTTATTGTCTTCTCAGCAGAAAATTCCCCTATGGCCTGAAGCAATTAAAAAAAAAAAAAATCTGTACATGGGTACCACCCTAGGATCTTGGAGATTAGGCATAGAAACCCAGGTCATGTCCCAAAAGGGAAGAGTGGAGATAGGAAGGACTATTTTAAGGGATTGATAGGGTGAATGACTGGAAGTTTCTATAATGGGGGGGAAAAAAAAAGGTCAGGGGTTATCATCTCTGTCACTGCTATTATTGTTGTTGTTATCAAAAACTTGTAAATAGTGCTCCTAAATTATTGTCCCTTTCAAACAATAAAGGAGATAACGGAGCCTTCTGTGTGCATTTGCAGAAAGAATATTGCTGTTCACCAGCAGCTTTGCTTTAAGAAAATTGGCCCAGAGGTGACGACTGGGATCCAAGCAATTCCCGGAGCAAAACTAGGTATGTTTTTGTGTTTTTTTTTTTTAAGATTTTATTTATTTGACAGAGAGAAACACAGCCAGAGAGGGAACACAAGCAGAGGGAGTGAGAGAGGGAGAAGCAGGTTCTCGCCGAGCAGGGAGCCCGATATGGGGCTCGATCCCGGGTCTCCAGGATCATGACCTGAGCCGAAGGCAGTCGCTTAACCAACTGAGCCACCCAGGTGCCCCTAGGTATGTTGTTTGAGGACCGAAGAGAGTTGGAGGGCTCCATAAAGAAATGCTCTGGCAGAGTCGGAGGGCTCTTCCAAGGGAAGCAAACCGCCCTCTTGAGGGCCATTTGAGCCGTCCAGGTGTAGTAGCAGAGGAGAAGGGAAGCGGGGAGAGGAGAGGTGGAAGGGACACACTGCCAAATGAGCCGTCCATGAGGCGCAGACAGGAGGGTTTAAAGATGCCTGTCAAAGATTAAGCCTGAGGGATTGAGGGGTTACCTACCGGGAAAGTCATTCAATTTCTGTATTAGCCTGGGCTGTTGGCACTAGCTGCCCCCCCCCACCCCTCATCTCAATATCAGGGGCAAAAAGGCTTATTTATTTCTCACTCCTAACAGTAAGATGTGGGCCGGGACTCCCATACAGCTCTCTTCCAAAGACATCGATCGGCATCCTGGCCTGACCCCTCTGCTAACTTCACAATCTTGGGATTCTTTGCTTCCAGCCAGATGGACAGAGGGAAAGTGAAGCTTTGTCCCACCACCACAAATGGCAGTGATCCACCACTTTTCCTTGCTTCTGTTGGTAAGAGAGGGGCTAGCCCCCAGGGCCTGGGAAAGCTGGTTTAGGCATAGACCTAGGAAGTGAGCCTGGGTCGGGAACATAGCCAGTGCACAGCCACGGGACTGACTCACCCAAAGCCAGAAGGTTGTGCGGCCCACACCTTGAGCCATGGCTCGGGGGACCAGCCCACGGGCTGGGAGCTTGCCCCTCCAGGAGAGGGGAGACGGTTGGTGTGTCCTCACTGCAGATCACACCATGGTGTGCTGGCTGGACTGTCCTTGGTTAGGGACGGGCTGGGAGGCTGCCAGGGGCCACCGTGGCTCGGGCAGCCCTCCCTTGTAACTGGCAGAGCCCTGAACTATGCTGTTTATTGTGTCCAGGTGGTGCAACCTGCAGTGCTCCTTCCAACTCTGAGATTTGAAGACAAATATTCAGGGGCTTTGAATTTTCCCCCTATCTCTCTTGAGGGTGTCTCTTCTTCTTGAATCTTACTTTCCCAGCTGCAAAGGGTGTGGATTGGCCCAGATGACCTTTCATGTTCTTTCCAAACCTGAGAATCTACTTCTCCTTAGGGACTAGCTTGCACCAGCCCATTTCTACCTCTCCAGAGTCCTTAGAAAAGAATGAGGCCTGAAAAACTTGGAGTGACCACCGTGAGCTTTGACCCGACTCAATCCTGCCCAAA
>PITA01031672.1:0-14919 GCA_004023965.1 Spilogale gracilis
AAAAAAAAAAAAAAAAAAAAAAAAAAAAAAAAAAAAAAAAAAAAAAAAAAAAAAAAAAAATCTTTGGGTATTACCAAATACCTCTTGGGCAGGAAAAATCTCCCTTGGATGAGAACCTTTGTTCTAAAATTCAAGGATTGATAATTTAGGCTTTGTCTAGGAAACAGATACCTGAAAGTGCATGGATTAGTACAGGGCTCCATCACCTTTTTTTCTATAAAAAGAAAATACAGTAAATGTATACCCATGCAAATGTGATATGAAAAGTACAACTTGCTTAACTTAAAATATCTTGGTAAACACTAATATTTTATTTCCAAGTTCAACCCTTTTTCAAACTTCACTTCTCAATTCACTTTTAAACTTCACAGTAATTTGTTGTTCAATATTGTGGTTAATACTCAAGCCTTTATAGAAATAAGTAGTTCTACTTTTCAAAAAGACTATAACTGCCTGATAAAAGCTATTGAAAAAAAGGCTTTATTTTTTTTTTATCCTCAAAACTTGTCATGAACAATAAGTACCCTTTCTTTCTAACCCCTCTCCATTTTTTTCCTCCCATCAAGTTTATTGGTTCTTTGCTTCTGGCAAATATCTCTGCTGAATAGTACATCACCCTTTTCTCTCCACAAGTAAGACAGATAAATAAAAATCTGATTCTGAAATTTGGCCAGGGTCAGTGTAATTCCCCATCACTATTATGTGAGTGTGTGTATGTATTTTCAGTGAGGAAAAATTTACTCTGACACTGTGCTTCTGCATTACATACCAATAATAATACCTTTTTTGAGGCATCTATCTTATGCTGAAGTTTATTCTTAAGGAAGTCTTACAACTAAACCAGTGTGTGCCTATGTGTGTGTAACTTCTACTAGCCATCATTAACAGTCATGATCCTTTCTTTTTCATCTGAATATTTTAAGCCTTGATTTAAGTTAAAAATCTTTTAAAGCAGGGTTTTAAATATGTGCACATTGATTCCTTGGCCACTCATCTTTAATAGTTGATAATCTAGTTTCTGTGATATGTGCCATTCTAGGTCATTATGGTGCAGTTATTCATTTAAAAATTAAGTCTATCCAGGCTTCTGATAATATCTCAGATCCAGAGACCATTCTAGAAGAAATGATTTACTGAACAGTGAGGTGGTAGTTCTGTTAAAGTTGACCTAAACACTGCTCATTCATTCTCCCTTTTTTGGGGGGGAAACAAAGAGTGATGTAAGAACATGGTCTTTAGGACAAGACAGACATGTCTAGCTATGCAGTACCACTTTGGCAAATAACATAAATTTTCTTAATCTTAGTTTCCTCATCTGTAAAAGGGGATGAAGCAACCTGAGATTTCTTGTGAAGAGTTCTTGTGAAGCATTTTACATGTTTACATTTTACATGTTTGATTGCATAAAATGCTTAACACAGAGCTAAGCCCAGGGAAAGCATTCACTTTATAGTATCTATTACATTATTATTTTATTTACTCTAATCTATTACCTGTCTGGCTATTTATTTTCCTTAATATTAGGAGTAGAAATTACAGGCATGGCTAGCTCAGAAGTTTATTTGATCATTCAAATTATTTCTTAAATATATATATTTAACATGTAAATATATATATATGTATATATATATATATATATTGTAGCTATAAATCACTTGTTAAGATAATTTTTGCCTGCTTTTTAAAAAGCACAACAGAAGACTGTCTCTGCAATAGCCTATGCTAACTGAGTAGAAACAAGCCTTATTATTATCTGGATATCATTATCTGCATTATCATTATTCAAATGATAGAAATTTAAGATACATAATAACACTAAATATTTTCAGCATTATTGTAGCCACCAAGACATTCAGATATTTAGGACATAGTGATTTAATGTCAACTGAAAAGCTAATTGCTTAAAGAAAGAGAAAGCTTAGGAAATTTAATCCTGTTTCTGTAGGCAGAATGGTTATTGATTTAAAGTTTTTACTTTACTATGTACTTTGTTATGTATCTGCCAGTCTCAAACATAAGAAATGGGGCTTAATTTGATTTTATAGAGAGATGAATTTTCAGAAACTCACTACAAAGTGCAAAAGGTTATAGTCAATAGAGTTCCAGTAAACACTGTATTGTTCATGACTCATCCTGTCTTTGAAATTTATTCAGGCTCTTGCAAAACATAATTACCTATGCATTTCCTAAGAAAAGGGACAGAAATTGCTGAAGCATTGTGCTCATAAAATATTTTAAACTGCTTTTTCCTGACTTTTTGGATTTAGGGCAACTGAATTACTGTTGGACAGCATGTTTCTTGTTTTGATTTTTCCCTCTAAAACAAATAAAATTACCCATATTTCTAAGTAATTTAAATTATAATTTGTTCATAGCCTTGTACTAAAGCCAGTTAAAAGTATTTCTGTGCATAACTCATTGAAGCCGTGTCCATAGTGTTCTTTTTTAATATCAATTTTAATTTTAATTTTTAACTTAAATTCAATTTAGTTAACATATACTGTATTATTAGTTTCGGGGGCAGAATTTAGTGATCCATCATAATGCCCAGTGCTCATTACATCAAGTGTGCTCCTTAATCCCATCACCCAGTTACCCCATCCTCTCACCCACCTCCCCTCCAGCAACCCTCACTTTGTTTCCTAGTTTAACATCTCTTCTGTTTTGCCTACCTTTCAATTTTCATCTAACTTTGTTTTTCCTTCCCTTCCTATATGTTTATCTGTCTTGTTTCTTAACTTCCACATATGAATGAAATCATATGGTATTTGTCTTTCTCTGATGATTTGTTTAGTTTATCATAATCCCCTCTAGTCCATCCACAAAGTTGCAAATCGCAAAATTTCATTTTTGAAGGCTAAGTAATATTCCCCTGTGTGTGTGTGTGTGTGTGTGTGTGTGTGTGTGTGTACACCACAACTTCTTTATCCATTCATCTGTTGATGGGCATTTGGGCTCTTTACATAATTTGGTTAGTGTGGACATTGCTGCTGTGAACATTGGGAGGCATGTGTCTCTTTGAATCACTTTGTATCCTTTGGATAAATACCTAAGACTGCAATTGCTGGGTCATAGGATAGTTCTATTTTTACCTTTCTGAGGAAACTCCATACTGTTTTTCAGAGTGACTACACCAGCTTTTCAATAAGAGAGGAGATCAACACTCTCTAATGACAATTCTGATTTTCTTTCTAGTTCTGCTACTTTTTTTTTAAAGATTTTATTTATTTATTTGACAGAGAGACACACAGCCAGAGAGGGAACACAAGCAGCAGAAGTGAGAGAGGAAGAAGCAGGCTTCCTGCGGAGCAGGGAACCCAATGTGGGGCCCGATCCCAGGTTTCCAGGATCATGACCTGAGTGGAAGGCAGTCGCTCAACCAACTGAGCCACCCAGGCGCCCCAAGTTCTGCTACTTTTTATTTCAACTTTATTGAGATGTAATTGACTAATAACATTGTTGTGATTTGATATACATAAACATCGTTCCCCCATCCAGTTAATTAACACTTTTATCACCTCACTTTTTTTATTTTATTTCATTTAAAAAAATTTTTTTGTTTTAAAGATTTTATTTATTTGACAGAGAGAAACACAGCCAGAGAGGGAACACAAGCAGGGGGAGTGAGAGAGGGAGAAGCAGGCCTCCTGCTGAGGAGGGAGCCCGATGTGGGACTCGATCCTGGGTCTCCAGGATCATGACCTGAGCCGAAGGCAGTCACTTAACCAACTGAGCCACCCAGGCGCCCCATATCACCTCACGTATTTATCTTTTGTATGTGTGTTTATATGTATGTTTGTGTTTCAGAGAGAGAGAACATTTAATTTCTACTCTCAGCAAATTTCAGTAACACAATATAGTATTATCAACTAAGATCACTATGTTTTACATTAAATCATTAGGCCTTTTATGTCTTATGGCTTAAGGTTTATACTCTTTTACCAACCTTTCTGATTTTCTTCTCAGTCTGAGAATAAGTGGTAGCTGAAATGGTTTTAAGATGTTTTCTAACATTAAACAAATTAAATCTTATTCCATATATTATCTGTCATCTCTCTTAAGGAATTCCTGTCTTATATTCCTCCTCCTAACAGGAGAAAATTATATAAGTCAGGGGCCTCTATGTTTCAGCAGTGAGGAACCTGTGAGATTTCTTTTCTTTTTTCTTTTTTTTTTTTTTTAAAGATTTTATTTATTTGACAGAGAGAAATACAGCTAGAGAGGGAACACAAGCAGAGGGACTGAGAGAGGAAGAAGCAGGCTTCCCACCGAAGCAGGGAGCCCGATGTGGGGCTCGATCCTGGTACTCCAGGATCATGACCTGAGCTGAAGGCAGTCGCTTAGCCAACTGAGCCACCCAGGCGCCCCTCTTTTCTTTTTTCTTGTGAGAAGAAAGGATTGGGGCTTCTGGAGATCAGTTAATGAAACTCAGATACTTACATCATGTTTATTGGTAAGATTTAGATTGTGATAAAGAAGAAAAAAAGATCTGTGCCTTTAAAATGATAAAAACAATGATATTAAAGAAAAAAAAAAAAACAGTCTTGTTCTGTTTGAAGAGAAGCAGTTTTGAGAGACTGAAGGCTTGTTGTGGTTTAAGAGTCAGTGTAAAGCTCCAACCAGGAAGATCTTAAATTGAAAGCAAAGGGTGTAAATTTTTAAAAATAGTGGAATTAAGAAAAAAAATGTAGTCCAGAGTGCTTCATGTCAGAATTATCAGAGATTGCATAAACTGTTAAATGTTTTAGAGAATCTGGCAAGAAAACTGAGTCTTAAAATTATATTTTTAATTTTCCCCCTAAAGTCTGAGTAAATAAGATAGTTCATTTTTAAGGTTTTATTGATAAAAAAGTTTTTGGGGGAGTTTTTTGCTTTTTTAATAGATGAACTCTTTCTGGGTAAATCTGGCTATTCTGGTACAGAGAGCCTCAAGCAAAATATTTAAACCACAGGAAAAAAAAAATCCATTTCCTACTTGGTAAAAGGGAATGATGGGAAACTACAGCTACAGTCATAAGTGGTAGTATTTATAAGTTGCATAAAATTATTTTAGTGTTTTATTTTTTAAAGATTTCCAAGGAACAGGAGGACAAAATGAAACAAAATAAACAAAAGCAAATTTTATGTCAACTTGAGAGAACAGGTAAATCATTCAGATAAGGGTATATCAGAGCATAAAGAGCAAGAATAAGACCAGCATAACAGTTGGTGTCACTGCTGGGTCAAAAATGACAAAATCTTGGAGCTGAAAACAGGACCAGTACAGTGTGTACTCTCAATTGATGAGTAGGCAGAATGAAATGAACCAGATATTCACAGGTTATACAAAAAGAACTTTCCTCTTCCCCAGATTGCTTTTCCTACCCTAATGGGAATGAGTGGAATTTCTAAGAAAGAAACTGTAGATTCAGGCAGATTTCCCACAGTGACAGACTGTGTACTCTTGGGCAAGATATTTAACTTTCCCACATCTCTGCCTTCTTATCTGAAAAAAAAAATACAGCAGTGTATATTTTGAAGATTTTTGTGAAGATTAAATGAGATCGTGAAAAAATATGTGTTGTAATGACTGGCATATAGAAATTATTATTTTTACTACAAATAATAACATATGGCTCTTGATCGAATTCAAGTTACATAATATTAGGAAAATCACTGAGGGAAACTGGTTTTTTTTGAGGCGTTTTTTAACTTATAAGTAAAAGTTGCAACAGTTTTATTGCAGATCCCCCAAACTAAAATTCTAATGTTTTATAAAATTATGGTTTGGAAACAGATTCTGTAATGCCAAAGGATTTCTTTTTATTAACAAAAGATAATCCACTAGGTCTGAAAAGTGAAGCAAATGTTTAACTGCCTCTTTAATGCAATTTCCTATTATTGTATATGTGATTTGTGTCATGTTGTGGTTTTTGTGATTGAGGATTGTAATGCATTAACCTGTAAAGAAACCGTTTCCTCTTTTATTTGTGGGAGAGGCATTTTCTTCTGCAGCCTGGGCAACAGTGTTGCAAGTTGTCTGCCAGTGGAATGTGGTGGACACCTACAGGGTGGGAAAGAAACTGAACCCAAGAAAACAGTTTCTTGGAGGATATATGATATGGGCACAGATAAACTAGTTCCTTCTGGAGTGCTGGCATACAGGGATGTAGGGAGGTCAGAAGTGACCCCAGAGACTAGTGAATTTGAACCTGTCTCTTAGAATTAAGGTTATTAGTGATTGGAGGTCAAAAATGTGTGCTTGGAAATCAATATATTTGTGGTTTATTTCTTCTTGGTCTCCTGAGGTCAAGAAAAGGAGTTTGCAAAATCCTCACTTGTCTCATCTTTGCTAAGATGAGCCAAGCAAAGGGCACTATTTTGTTTTGTTTCTTTTTCTAGCCTTGCTTGAGTATGTAGTTGTTGTTCATGGAGAAGAGCATTCCCCTGTACTACTTCTCAGGTAGGGTTCTTAATGGAACAGTATCAATGCAGAACCTATTCTGATACCTGTACATAGGAAATGGACATGAAAGTAATGCCCAGCTGTTAAGAAACACAGCAACATTGCAGTATGTAAGAACTACTTTAAAGGAGTACAAGTTTCCATCTTACCCCTTTTTCTCTTTAATTACTGCTCACCTGGTCAGATTGGTTTTTTGACTTTAGACCCAGTCCCTTTCCTTGAGGGTTCATTTTAGAATATGAAAGCAAATTTGTTAGACCTGCACTTAGATTGTATATCTGAATAAAAATATTTCTTAAGAAGCCATAATCAGCTATTTATATATTATTTTAATATAATATTATATAATATAATAATATTATATTATATAATAATATTATATGCTAAGTTCTCTGTCCTTTAAAAAGACATAGGTAAAGCATATATATAGGAGAAGAATTGAGACAGATAAGCATTCTCTTCTTTAATTTACATAAACATTACAAGACTTCTGGATCTTTAATTTTCTCCTAAGTTACATTTGTTTTCTCTGAATAAAACTTTATGCATTTTTCCTTTAGTTTCTCCAAGTGAGAATAGAAATCTTAGGAGCAATGCTTAGATGATTTATAGGTGTCACCACACCTCTGGTATAAAAATATTGTCGTCTGTGATATACCACTTAAGAGTATTTTATTGTTTTATAACTTGTCAGGAAATTGCTGGAGTTTGACTCTTATTATGATTGCATACTCATGTGAGAACTCATTGATAATCATAAAAAGAAACTCACAACATAAATTAAGGGAAAAAGTAATCTTAAAACTGTCATTCAGGATTTTGAACAACAACAAAAAATCCTTTCCTGAAGCACATTGTAGACCTCCCTTCTCCAGTGCCATTTGCTATTACCACTTTAGTCCACTGTTTTTTTCTTTCTTACCTAGGACAGTGAAATAAGGCTTCAAGAACATAGTCAGCAATTATATTGAAATGAAAAATCTATTTCAAGAGGTAGTGGCTGCCTTTAATGGTGGGTCCACTGGAAGGCCAAAGTTCTATTCTCAGTTCTGGTAAAGAATAGGTGTGCAAGATTGAACAAAAATTATCCCTGCACACCTCAGTATCCTTAGCTGCATTTCATAAGATAACAATGCTTTCCTGTTATTCACAAATTTTATAGGAATCAATGAGATAGTATGTAAAAATGTATGAAAACTGAGAATGCCATGTAAATATAAGGTAACTCTTCTAGCCCCCATTCTGAGAAGTAAATTAGACTTAATAAAACTTTATATAACATAATAGAATAATTAAAATGTCATATAAATATTATCACTTTCTTAGTTTTAATTGCCCATCACATTTTCTTCTAATAAATCAGTTTAGGATTTTGACTACAGAATTAGGGAATATTCCCCAAATATTTATTTATTCAGGAAACAACCAGGTAGCCCCAAAACATTACAACTTAGATACCTTGAAAGTGGGAAAACCATTGGTTCCATATCTGAGACAGTGATGTTTAACAGGTACTTACTGAAAAAAAGTTGCATAAATATTCATATATATATTCACTATAAACTTTACTGATCCTAGGATCTTTAGCACACAATTTACAAATAATAACATAAGCAATAATCTTTTGTAGATTCCATACAGCCCATTGGTTTTCCAGAATGCTTTACTTAATTTTTGTGATATTTTGTATCTGTAGCCAACATATGGCTACAATTGACAGATGAGAGTTGCTCTGACAAGAATGTTGGTTGATGTATTTGTTTTATTTGACAGTAAAATGAGAGTGAAACATCAAAAATAGATGTTGAAACATCACTGGTTCATCAGTGGTCAGTGATAAATACTTTCTTTGGTAATAGATGACAATCTTAAAATACTAGAAGAATATCTCCTCAATTTTTTAGGCTACTTATACTATAATGGCTATAGACAAACATGCTTGTAAATTTAATTCCCATGATTAACATTTTTCTCTGCAACCTTAAATTGAACAGTCCACTGAAAAATAAAACTTGACTTTGTAGCATTTGCCAATTTCAGTGATATACTCTCACAGTGACTGAGACTGAGCTATCACCGTGACCCCATTAAATGCAGAGTCAGGAAAAGATGCACAATTACACACCATTATGTAGTATCTCCACCATACAGATAGATACAAGAGGTGTAAATACCCTCAAGAAACTAGATAATAGTAAAATATAGTAAAATAATTTAGAAGTAATAAATTTGAGTGTTTATTATTTTTGTTTTAATATAATCTAATTGTGGCTTTATATGACTTAGCTTTGTAATAATGCCTGGGATTAACAACTAATCACAATATTATTGAAGATTTAACAATCAGCTGTCATGAGCTCCCATACAAGGGAACTCCAACATACAATTGGTCCCAGATTATGGTATTATAATAATATCCTGCAACAAAGTGGGAAATGATTGAAACTAATAATACTCACTTGCTGACCCACCTCTATGTTTAATCACTACTAGAAATTATATAACCTTATAATCTCTCTTGGGTTTTTTGTTGACACATCTGTATGGTCACTACAGATGTTACGAGGGAACTTGAGACCTACAGGGCACATAATGGTCAGAGAAGGGTATTTCTCAGGAATTTCTCTAATCCCAGTGGGTGAATAATTTTCACTACAGGGAATATGTTCTCAAATTAAAAAAATATATATGTCTAGCTCTGAAGTTATACTATGTCCTGCTATAGACATGTATGCCACCTTTCCTTCAAAGAAGTAGCAAGTATAACAACCTTAGAGATTTTTCATCTGTGAAAAATGGCCTCAACTCTTCACACAATAAAATAAGCATTTCAGCCACTAAAAATATTTTAAGGGTTTCTGCATGTGCTTTCTATCCCTTAATGTATTCTTCCTCCTATACTATTTATCTTACTAAGTTGCACTTCTGGCTTCCAGTTATCAAAGCAGGAAACCTAAACATCATACTAGGTTCTTCTTTTTCCCTCATTCTCACAACTCAAAAATTACCAAAAATACAGAATTGTGTCTAAAGTGCTGGAACGAGACCTAAACTCTGGAAGCACCCAGTAACTGTCTTAATAAAGGTATGGCTCAATGAGCTGACTCAGGCACAGTGTGGGTACGTACTCCGCCCCCCCCCCCGCCATACACACAGGAAACGAATGGGTCTAGACCTTGGGGTGGAGAAGTAGGACTTATTTTTTTTTAATTGACTATATTGGCTATATTGGCATAGTTTGGGGATGGTGTTTAATTCTTCATAAAAAAATTTAAAATGAGAAATTTCAAAAACATCTCTGGCTATATCATCAGAAAACTTACAAATAGATCTTAATGTGTCATTCTTGTCAATCTAATTTACTTGCTTACTTAATACATACTAGAAAAGAATGAGTGATGTTTAGGACTAAATAATTCACTGCCAGCATGACAGCATGACTCTAATTAAAAAGGAGAACTCTCAGGGTCCTTAACATAAAAACTTCCTTGTTATTTAGTATGAGATGTCCCCAAACAAGCTATGACAGTCAAATGCCATGCAGAGTATACTGAAATATTCCTCTTCTTTACTGAATTTTTTAAAGCATGCAGTAGAATGCTAAGGGGGAAGTCATTCAAAAACCTCTGAAGCAGTGACTTTTAAACTTCTGTTGGTGATAGTCCCAAGTGACAATCTTATAAAGGCCTGGATTCTTCTCCCCAGAAAAATGAATATGTGCATATGACAAATCATTTTGCATGGAATTTCAGGAACTTTACAGTCTACAGTTTTAAAATTAATGCTCTAAAATAACTCAGTTTGGGCAAGGCTTTGCAAGTAAAATTAATTAACACTAAGTCAGGGGAGGAGGGTTAATTTATCCCTGGACAAGAAAACAATGCCCAGCTTTGAAAATAAATATGCTTCTGCTCAATTAACAAAAACAATATCAGAACAGGTAGGGAAGTAAGGACAGAGTACAGATCATGAACTTATTTATCTCACCAGAGGATCTCCTAGGGCCTCCCTTGATGTCTGTCTTCAGACATCATTAAGGGTAGAATGAACTGTAAAGATCTACAGTACAGGGAAGAACTACATTCTGACTGCTTTAGAGATAAATAGGAACCATAAAGTCTTCTCATCTAAGTTTCTCTTTTATTACACATATAAAAAATAAATGTTAAAATTGCGCTCAGAATGTTCTAAGCACATTTTATGGTCCCAATGCCAAGAGCATACCATTTGCATTTTGCCTCTGTGGTTTATGTTGTTCCCTGAACATTTCAATATAATTAGAGCCTTGTTATGTGCAGTAGGAAGATACATGATTGCTTTATAATGAAGAAGACTAGAATAAACTTATCAAGTGGCCATTTATGTTTTCACTATGGCCCTACTTTTATTATCATATTCATAATGAACATCAGGAAAATGTATAGTAAGAAACTTAACTCCAAAACAATCAATACATAATGTCAAAATAAGATACATGATCACATGTTAACCCTCTAGATAAATTATATATAGAAAACTGCACCAAGATTTCATATGTTCAATAAATATGTACTGGAAACATTATATTTAGATTTTTAGATTAATAATTAAAGTAAGTGTGCTATTTGGAAAATTTAAAGTCATTATAATATATGTTTACAGTGGTCAGTGAAGTAGACTAACAATAAAAAGAAGTGATAATGAAAGGGTGCAATTATTTCTAAAACTTTCTGGAATATAAAAATCTTCATTCTTACATTCAGATTGACTTTGAAATAGAAACATATTTCATTTCAGTTTTCTGTGTACTGAAGGGGATTTGGAGACTCAGAACAATTTTGAAGATAAAATAGCCCAAATAATGCGATTTTGCCTTACATACCCAATTAAAAAAAAAAAGGATTTTTTTCTCTATACATGATCCAAGTAATTGTTGGAATTCTCCTTTTGATTATATATAGCATATTCATACTTTTGCTAATTTCTTCAGACCATGCTACAAGTAATATTTCATCACTTGTTAGAATACAATTTTATGAAAACTTCATGAAATACCTGTGTATTAATTGTCCAAGCCAGACACACATGCAAGATAAAATAATGAATAAATGAAAATATCTGAATAATACAAAGTAAAAAAAAGAACCTTCTGTGGAAGAATAAAACTCAAGTGAAAGGAGCATTTTAAAGGAAATCTGGACAAGTATTGATAATCACCTAAATTTTCTATTTCATTTAGCTATTTAAAAGTACTGCATTTCTCTGAAAAGAGGTGTTTTAATTCCTGTCCTAATCCCTCATTTCTCATTGCTGAAACAGAGCAAATTACTACTTGACTTGAAAAGGCCAATGACATGACAGTATATTGAGAAAGAAAAGTGAGAGATATAAAGACTTGTGATATCAGTTAGTGTTTTTTTATCCCCAAGAAAAAATATTTTGTAGTATATCAGTAAACAAACAAATTTAGTCTCCAAACTGTGGGGAAGGGAAAAGGGAAGAGCAAAGTTAAATGTTATTCTTGATGGTTGAAGAGTTACTAGAGCTAAATATTTTATGATATCATAAATTTTGCCAGGCTATGTATGGTGGCTTTGTGATGCATCAGTTTGGCTAGGCTGAACAACATTTTCCAAAATTCCCTTCATGAGAATGACCAGTTAAGATGGGCAACAAGGGAGATTGTGGAGCTCATGGAAGGCAGAGTGAAGCATCAGCCATTCTGTCATTGAGATATGCTATCACTTGTCTTCTTGCTTACCTGACTGGAGTGAGGCCACATCTGCACCTATAATTTATGCCTCTTCCCTGGATCCTCCTTTAGCTTCTCTAACTCCTGGATTTGATGACAAAGGGCCTCTGCTTCCACCTGACACCTATATCTTCAAGGTCAGAGTTCTGATCTATTCTCATGCGTTCTAACTCATGCTTGTGAAGTAGACTCTCCTCTATTTCACATCTATCTTCCCTTCTCCACTTCCTTCCCAGTAGACTTTAAGCTCTTGCATCAGATACAAAGAGAGTAGGAAGTGCTTAACCAGTTCCCACAACTGTGCAATGTCAAATATATATAACCCTTTCATATATCAATATATATCATAGTGGTTCTGCTTATATGATTAAAATATGACCAAGAGTCTCAGCTTCTTATTAGCATTAGAGCTTCTTATATTTTTCTAGTTTTAAAATGAAGGTCTCCTAAATGAAAATGATTTTGCACTTGCATTGTCACTACCCTAATAGTAATTCTTTATGGTTATCTCATTGGGTGTATTTTTATTTGCAGAAGTATGCACACATCATTAGACCTTTCCTATGGAGTCTGGAATTTAGGAGTTAATAATTGTGAAGCTGCAACCTCAACAAGCAAAGTCCAACTTCCCTCCTATTTAAGTTTAGCTGAAATATGTTTAACTGATAAAAAATAAATCACTTTTACTTTCTAAAGAAAAGTAAGATGGAAAGTAAATTTATAAGATGGAGTATTAGCCAACCCACAATAATCGAATTAGTAGCTTAAAAAATTGGCTATGCCATAAAAATAAGACCCACAGTGAATTTATGAATTAATTTTTAAAAAGACTCTGTTTTTCCATGCAAGGAAACAATTTTATATGTGCTCAATCCTACATTGCAATAACACCCAACAGAAACAATCTTTTAATCTAAGTTTTTTTTTTCCAGTTCTTCATCCCTTGGGAAAACCTGTAAGTAGAAACATTCATCAGCTTGTCAGCATATGTGAAAATTGATAAACATTAGCCAAACCCAAAAGAAAAACAATTTCTGGTTACTCTAAAGGAAGATAAAGATATCACTCTCTACTCAAGAATAAGGACTAGAATAAATTAGTTACAATGTATGGAAGATAAAATAATGACCTCCCAAAGATGTCCACATCTTAAGCCACAAAACTTGTGGGATTGTTGAATATGTTGAACTTGTTGAATACGTGGCATTACAATGGCAAGAGGTAATTAAAGGTACAGATGAAATTGAGGTTGCTAATCAGCTGATTTTAAGACAAAGAGATTATCCTGTATAATATGAATGAGCTCAAGGTATTCACAAAGGTCTTCTAATGGAAGGAGAGATACAGAAGAATGAGAACGAGAGATAGCATCATGAGAAAGCCCGGATCATTTATTGCTGCCTTGGAAGAAGGAAGGGGATTACTGGTCTAGGGATGTGGGCAGCCTCTAGAAGCTTGATTAGGCAAGGAAACAGATTCTGTTCTAGAGCCTCCAGAGAGGACAGTCTTACTTATAGCTTGATTTTAGCCAGTGAGACCCATTCTGGACATTCTGACCTCCAGAACTGTAAGAGATTAAATTTGTGTTCAGATACCAAGTTAGTGATAGTTCTTTTACAACAGCAATAAGAACCTAATACACATGGTATCAGGACAAAATAAGCAATTGAATTCAGCAGCTTCAAGAGAATATTTATACTCACATCAGCTATCTCACTTTGCTAAAAAGTATAATGGGAATAAATGTGCATTTAGATAAAATTCATATAAGGGAAATGTACCCATATTGAGAAAATCATAAGGAAATTTTGTTTTCTCAGATTTCTAACTTTCATAAAAGAAAAAAAAAATAAAGAGAAGAGAAAGATTTAAATTAACATGTGCAACACTGCCTAACTTACATCTCCATGGCCCCTGCTGCATTATGTCTTTTGATTATGCAGAGTTCATTTCAGCTCATTGTAGATTAAATCGAATAGTGACATTCCCAACTGGACTACCAGATGGAATAACATTTTAATTAACTTTTCAACCAGCATACAGATGTGCTCTTTCTGATCATTATCAAGAAATCATTTGCTTTCAGCAAAATGAGAAGCCCTGGTGGCAGATTGTAGCTTAGAATGATTGATCACATCATGAGATCATTAACCTTAAAATGCTTTTAATCATTTGTTGACCAAATGAAGAAAAATCTTATGAACCAGTATTGATATATCTAAGGCACATTATCATGTACCTTTTAGGAGAGTAAATTAAAGGAAATATTTGTATAATAAAATAATGATTTATATATATGTGTATATATATATATATATAATATTATTGACTTCCAAAAAGTCATATGTCTTCTGACATTAAACTCCATGCATTAATGAAAAAAAGAACATACCCTAAAATTACTTTTTATTATTCATCACCATCAAATAATTACAAGTCCTATTTGATGCCTTAAGAATAATAAATAAGGTAATAAAGCCTGAAGTCAGGTAATGAGATGCTCCCAGCTTTGCTTTTCTTCTTCAGCAATTCCTTAGTGATTCAGGGTCTTTTTTGGTTCCATATAAATTTTAGGATTGTTTGTTCTAACGTTTTGAAGAATGTTGGTGGAATTTTGATCGGAATGGCATTGAAAGTGTAGATTGCTCTGGGCAGTATAGACATTTTGACAATGTTTATTCTTCCGATCCATGAGCATGGAATTCTCTTCCATCTTTTTGTGTCTTCTTCAATTTCTTTCATG
>PITA01031673.1:0-14921 GCA_004023965.1 Spilogale gracilis
AGCTACCCTATGACCCTGCAATTGCACTACTGGGCATTTACCCCAAAGATACGGAAGTAGTGAAAAGAAGGGCCATATGCACCCCAATGTTCATCGCAGCAATGGCCACAATCGCCAAACTGTGGAAAGAGCCAAGGTGCCCATCAACAGATGAATGGATAAAGAGGATGTGGTACATATATACAATGGAGTACTATGCCTCCATCAGAAAGGATGAATACCCAACTTTTGCAGCAACATGGACTGGACTGGAAGAGATTATGCTGAGTGAAATAAGCCAAGAAGAGAAAGTCAAGTATCGCATGGTCTCACTTACTTGCGGTGCATGAGGGGCAAACTGGAGGACAGTGGCAAAAGGAAAGCAAATGGGAACTAGGGTAACCTAGGGAGGGAAACGAAACAACAGAGATTTTGAACACAGAAACAAACTGAGGGACTTGGAGGGAGGGGCGTGGAGGGATGGGAGAGCCTGGTGGTGGGTACTGGGGACACCTAAAGTGTGGAGCACTGGGTGTGGGGAATGGGGAATGAATCTTGAAACACTGGAAAAAAAATTTAGTAACAATAAAAAAATAAATAAATAAAAAATAAAAATAAATAAATAATATAAAGTAAAAAAAAAAAAAAACTTATAGAATGGATGTCAATAAACTAGAAGAGAACCCGGAGACAATGGTAGGGAAGCCCTGTAAGAAATACCAGATTAGAAGGCAGAGCAAGACAGCAGAGGAGTAGGAGACCTAGATACCATTAGGTCCCAGGAGTTGAGCTAGATAGTTATCAATCAAGTCAGAACACCTTCGGAATCAGTAGGAGATCAAAGAGAAGAAGAGCAACAATTCTAGAAACAGAAAAGCAACCACTTTCTAGAAGGTAGGACATGCGGAGAAGTGAATCCGGGATGACATTTGGGAAATAGATCATGGGGGGAGGGGCAAGCTCTGGCCAGCAGTAGAGCAGAAGAGCACAAAATTGGAATCTTTAGAAGTCATTCCACAGATGGAGGTCACCCCAGAGGCTAAGCAGGGGGGTGGAATCCTTGTGGGGACAGATACAGATTTTCTTTCTTCTTTTCTTCTCCCCCCAGTTTTGGGTTTCTGATTTGGTTAGTGTATATTTTTCTGGGGTTGTCACTACACTTTTAGTATTCTATTCTCTTATTCGTTTATTTTTATCTGGATAAAATGACAAGACACAAAAAGTCACCTCAAAAAAAGAACAAGAAGCAGTACTGACAGCAAGGGACCTAATCAACAGGGACATTAGTAATATGTCAGAACTAGAGTTCAGAATGATGATTATCAAGGTACTACATGGGATTGAAAAAACCATGGAAGATACCAGAGAATCCCTTTCTGGAGAAATAAAAGAACTAAAATCTAAACAAGTTGAAATTTAAAAAAAGCTATTAATGAGGTACAATAAAAAATGAAGGCTCTTACTACTAGGATAAATGAGGCAGAAGAAAGAATTAGTGATAGAGAGGGTCTAATGGTGGAAAACACAGAAGCTGAGAAAAAGAGACGGACAACTACTGGACCATGAGGGAAGATTTTAAGAGATAAGTGATACCATAAGATGAAACAATATTAGAATAATTGGGAGCCCAGAGGAAGAAAGAGGGGGAAGAAGGTATATTGGAGGAAATTATAGCAGAGAATTTCCCAAATTTTGAGACAGGAACAAGCATCAAAATCCTGTAAGCACAGACAACTCTGCTCAAAATCAATAAAAATAGGTCCACACCACGTCATCTAATAGTAGAAATATTAAATTGGCAGCAGACCTATCCAGAGACCTGGCAGACCAGCAAGGACTGGCATGATAGATTCAGAGCACTAAATGAGAAAAATATGCAGCCTAGAATATTATATTCAGCTAAGCTTCATTGAAAATAGAAGGAGAGATAAAAAGCTTCCAGGACAAACAAAAACTAATAAAATTTGCCAACACCGAACCAGCCCTACAGGAAATATTGAAAAGGGTCCTCTAAGCAAAGAGAGAGCCTAAAAACAACAGACCAGAAAAGAACAGAGACAATATACAGTAACAGTCACGTTAAAAGCAATATAATGGCACTAAATTCATATACTTCAATAGTTACCTGAATTTAAATGGGCTAAGTGCCCCAATCAAAAGACATAGGGTATCAGAATGGATAAAAAACAGACCCATCAATGTGCTGTCTCCAAGAAACTCACTTTAGACCCAAAGACACCTCCAGATTTACAGTGAGGGGGTTGAAAACAATTTGCCATGCTAATGGACATCAAAAGAAAGCTGGGGTGGCAATCCTTATATCAGACAAATTAGACGTTTTAAAATATCTATAATAATTTATTTTATTTTTTCAGTGTTCTAAGATTAGAGAAAAGGGAACACTCTTACACCGCTGGTGGGAATGCAAGGTGGTACAGCCACTTTGAAAACCAATGTGAAGATTCCTTAAAAAATTAAAAATAGAGGGTGCCTGGGTGGCTCAGAGGGTTAAGCCTCTGCCTTTGGCTCAGGTCATGATCTCAAGGTCCTGGGATCTAGCCCCACATGGGGCTCTCTGCTCGGCGGGGAGCCTGTTTCCCCCTCTTTCTCTATCTGCCTCTCTGCTTATTTGTGATCTCTCTCTGTCAATTAAATAAATAAAATCTTTTAAAAAATTAAAAATAGAACTACCCTATGACTCTGTAATTGCACTACTGGGTATTTACTCCAAAGGTACAGAGGTAGTGAAAAGAGGAGCCCTATGTACCTCAATGTTATTATGCTGAGTATATTATGCTGAGTGAAACAGGTCAATCAGAGAAAAACAATGATCAGATGATCTCTTTTATATGAGGAATTTGAGAGGCAGGGTGGGGGGCCGTAGGGAGTAGGACGGGGGAAAAAATGAAACAAGATGGGACCAGGGAGGGAGACAAGCCATAAGAGATTCTTAATCTCAGGAAACCAACCGAGGGTTGTTGGAGGGTGGAGAGGAGGGACAGAGTTGCTGGGTTATGGACATTGAGGAGGGTATGTACTATGGTGAGTGCTGTGAATTGTGTAAGACTGATGATTCACAAATCTGTACCCCTAAATCAAATAATATATATATGTTAATTAAAAAAAGAAGTACCAGATTAATTTTTTCAAAATGATAATTAAGAGAAAATAGTGAAACACTCTAGATGACTCATGAAAAAAAAAAGTATAAAAACCAAAGACTCTGATTTGAGAAGTGATTCAGAAGAAGTAAATTCTAAATGGAAATAAGTTTGGGAAATTTGTAAACCAATTTACTTTATCTATATTTTTCTTTTTATATAAAGATAGTACTGGTAGATGATAATACTAAATTTACATCTAAATACATCTAAAAATACTATCTATGAGTATAAAAGCTTCTTTCTTAATTGTACAATAAAAGACAATAATTTTAGATTTGAAGTAGTATAGGTATGGATACCAATAAGAATCAGGCAAGATCTGATAGGCCTGATAAGATTGTTCATATCCCGCCAGGCCACATACCTTTTCCTTAGAAAGTGTTGCATGTATTCCAGTAGTTTTACATTTTGACATCCATGTTAATATACTACCTCTTTAAATATGTTAAATATATTGATTCTCTCATAGTTGAATTACTTTTGTTGTGGGTTTGGAAGACAGGATTTGTCTTCCCATTTTGTACTTATTGATTGATAGTATTTTCAGAAACAGAATTATACTGATCATTGCTACAAACTGAAGTCTATTGAGAGATTTCACCTTAAAAGACAGTGTGCCGGGAAGACAGGGAAGAAGGGGGAGAGGGTAAGGCCAAGAGAAAATGTGTTGTACTGTTGAGGTAAGATATTGACCTTAGGTCCAGACTCAGATGTTTATTTAGACCAAGGAAGGTGACGAGATTAAATTCTTGGAAATTTTAGAAAAATAGAACCATGGAATTGTTTATTTTGTCTCCTCTCGTTAGCAGAAACTGCTCCTGAAAATGAGACAAGTTTTTCCCAATCCTCATTGTCAATCAGAAGATTTCAAAATATCTTTAATAGGTTTATAGAGAATTGGCCTAACTAAAGAAAAAAATGGTCTTTATTGCTTAAGTTCTTTAGATGAGTGAGGATAGAACCTTTTGGAATCTAAGATTTATTTTCTATGAAGATAAGCATATCCATGTATCAGGTGATTTCCGCTCCCAAGATAAAAGAAAAATCTGTTTGGTTATTCATTCAACAATCAGTTATTATTTCTCTATTTACAGTGTGACCTGCTGAGTACTGAGTATCGGATATCTGAATACAAATAATGTAAGGTATTGCCCTCAAGTATGTAATGTAGAAATATTAACAGTTACAATATGGTCCTGTCAGATAGTACATTCAACTACAAGTAATAGAAGTACATTTCAAGAGCTTAAAAAAAATGTTTACTTTTTTTTCTCACTAATTAGAAGTAAATAGCTTTTACATCTATTCAATGTTGTAGTCAAAGACCAATGTTCTTTTTTTATATTTCAAATATTTAGCATATTCTCTTCATGCTTCTACCCTTACAGTAGTAATAGGATTGCTGCTGCTCCTCGTAGCCAGAGCCAGTTATCCACAAAGGAAAAAACACACAGATTAAAAAAAGGAAGAATCACAGCTGAGTCAAAAAAAAACTCCCTTTATAACTGTCAACCTATAACTCATTTGGCAAGAATTGAATGACATGTCCCGTGATTGTAAGGGCCTCTGATGGATGTAATTATTTAATTGGTCATATTGTTACCAGAGACAAGACCTGGGGGATTCCTTAGAAGGAAGGATGTGGATGGCATATAAGGTAAGCAGCTGGCATTGGATGTTAAAATTTTAAAAGAAGGCTTTAAAAGAATACACAAGGTGCTACTGCAAAGCTCCCAAAGGCTGAATGTTCCTTAGATATTCTCTAAGAAGCTTATTGTTTTCATGCATTACTTACTACACATAAATGAAATTTGGAATTGCATGACTGTTACTATTATCCTTCATATAGATGATTTCAAGAGAATCTATTAATCACATTTTTGGTAAAGTTGCTTCAATGGCTCAAATATAACTATGCCTTTCTACAAATGTTTAGCTTTTAGTTCATTCACTCAAACATAGACTTCTGGCAAACTTTCCACTATTTAACAAAGGTGCATTTAAATAACACTAAAGAGAATTTTTGCATGTACAAGCAGAACCTGTTCATTTACAACTGCCTGATATATGGAAACTACAAAAAACTCATTTGATTTTCTGGCCTGTCTGGCATCCAGCCTTAGCTGCCATTGCCTACAGCCAACATTCTCTGAACATGACTACTCAAGCATTTACATCATTAATGACAGAACAGATTCTCAGAGCAGCTGAGATCCAGATGGTGGCTTAGGTGTGTGTTAGGATAGATGGAAAGAATTAGCTGAAGATGCTGTTTTGAGAAAAAGAATGGAAAAGAAGTCAGCTATGAACCATTTAAAAAGCCTCATCAAAATGCCCCTTCATCTTTTTGATTCTGTTGTAAAAATGCCTCAGGCATCTCCAGGAGGCATTGACATTTTTTGTAACATCATACAACAATTTATTCACTGGAAAATTTATTCTATACCACCACATGCCTCCAAACATGGAAAGCACTGAGAAACCCATTTTAGAGGCTGGGGCTCTGAAGATAGGGAGGGTTTGCCAACAAGATCATAGTACATTGTACTTCCTAAAACAGTGGTTGGATCGATGCTATCTGTAAAACAAAGGGAGTCAGGCTTATATGATCATATTTGAAATAGAGAGTTTCAAAGACTAATCTTTATAGTTAACTCCAACATATTTGTTACTATGTTTTCTCATCAATTTGAATACACACATATACATACACTTCTAGAACTTTAAGTACTTTGTTACTGGAAGTGTTTGTAAAGTAATGCATAGACAACTTTTTTTATATACAAATAAAACATTCAGTTATTTATAACCAATCATCTGCAAAGATGTATTCAGAACCTATAATATCTCAAAGATAATTCATTGTCTACCATCAAAAAGCTTGTTATATTTTTGCATTTGATGGGTTTATCAGATAGGACTGGTGATCTGCTGCAGCAGTTGGAATTTGTTTACACAGAAGGATTTCCTTTAATATAATAACATGAAATCCAAAGATAGGCAGACTAGCAGTGGTAAGCAGCTTTATAATATCCTTAATGTCCTACATTCCATTTATCTTTTTGTTCCACCACCATTAGCGTAGAGCTGCCATGGCCATGATAATTTCATAGCCATGAAGATGCCTGCCCACAATTAGCTCCTGTCAGCATTGCTAGAGGAAGAAGGACAGATTAAGGAGATCCTGGTGTCCCCTTTATCAGAAAAGGAATCCCAGCACTCAAATATTCACCTTGTTTGGATAGAGTAACCAGGAAATACATTATGTTTTGTTTTAACCAGTTTTGTTACAAACATTGAATAAAATTTGTTCTTTTCATAAGCAAGATAGAAAGAATGAATATTGTCAAGTCTTAAGCAGGACCTGCAATGATGATGTTCTATTTCTATTACATTTCTGTTTCCCTACATTTCTTCTCCAATATGCAGAGGCTGTTTTATTTAGTTTTGTTGATGCACAAATATTAGTGATACATTTCTAAGGAGGTAATTGCTGTGCATTCAAAAGTGGAATTACTGGGGCACCTGAGTGGCTCAGTTGTTAAGCATCTGCCTTTAGCTCAGGTCGTGATCTCAGGGTCCTGGGATCGAGCCTCACATTGGGCTTCTTTCTGGGCAGGAAGCCTGTGTGTCTCTCTCTCTCACTCCCCCTGCTTGTGTTCTCTCTCTAGCTGTGTTTCTCTCTGTCAAATAAATAAATAAAATCTTAAAAACAAAGTGGAATTACTGAATATATATCTCCTTTTCAGAGACCCATTTTCAAGACAGTAGCAATTTTTTCAGTGAAATCTTTGCCAAAATATTAATAATTCTTCTAAAAAAGTTCAATATACTGACATAGCCAACATAAGTACAACGACAAGTTTGATGCAGTACTGAATACCTTGATATATTTATTTTTGATCATTGCCGATAAAGGAGAATTTTTTTCTTGCACCAGAGTAACTGTCTTTCTCATGAGTGGGGTATTTTTAAAAGTAGATGAAACACATTTTATTTTGCATTCCATAAAACTGTGATAGGAAAAGGCCCCAATTTTAATCCCCCTTGCAGTTTAATTACTAAAGTGATATCTGTGACTACATCACAATAAGAGTACTCTTTCTGATTTAATTACTTTCTGAATTACACTAGTAGCCTCTTTCTTAAAAAAGCAGAGAGCTGTAGGAGGTAGGCTTCTCAGATTGTGAGCTAAACTTTTAGTGAGTCAGATACACTAATTTCCGCATTACTTCATACCCATCATTAATATCTCCTTTACTAGAAAGTATATGAGAAAAGTAATTTTTAATGAGATATCATAATTAACAGTCTTATTCTCAAAGATTAGTTTACTGGCTTTTTTCCTAAAAACAAAGAGGGAGTTTAAAAACTTAACAGAAAAGTTACAATATAACACAAAATCAAGACAATGTATTTTTTAAAAATATTTTTAAAAATATTTACTTGTCATCATGCTATTAAGGCAAATCTTCTTTTTAATTACTCATCCAACATCATACATAATATATTAAAATGCATCCATATATTACATAGAATTTATGTGTATAATTTACGTGTTTTATTCCAGCTTTTTGAAGTTGACAAATACAAACTGTAAATATTTAAATGTTTACAGGCTGATTTGATAAGCTTAAATCCCCTCCATTGCCTCTGTTTTTTTGGTTATCTGAATTATTTATATTATTAATAAAGTCTGATAATGGATGAGATCTCTGTGTCAAATTTAATAATCTAACTCTTTATGCTAATTCAGCTTTTCTCTACATGAGGAAAAGTGAAAACCTGTTTGTACATCCCAAAACAGTGAGGAAATACATGCTAAAGAAATGAATGAGTATCCATAGATCGATATTCTCTTTATGTTGTAACTAAAGCAAGATTTCCAAATTTTGTATGATTTTAAGTATTGACTTTGGCTCACCTGTCCTAATTTATTATACATATTATCCAGCCACCAAATTAAATAGTGATTCTAAAAGTCGTTTTCATCTTAAAACCTCTGATTCAGGGAAGATTTGAAGAGTATTTCAGTATCTTTTAACTAGAATTTTAACAATGGTGTTTTGCCACATGCGTGTCAGGCGGATACTCACTTCCCCTAAATGTTAGCTCTGAGCCTCTCAGAATCTTTAAAACTGATATGATCTATACAAGTAATTATGTACATGGCCAGCATTGTATAATTTATGAAGCTATTGCCCAAGTGAATCTCATTTGAGCAGATATACAGTTTAATAATCTAGAGGTGAAGAAAATAAATGCTTTACTTTAATAGACTGTAGCATCTTTTATTCATTTTCATGTGCAAAATCTATAATACCTATACTCTTGATACATTTCAAGGACTGGCAGCAAATCATAGGGCATTTCACAACACCACGTAACAATTCTAAATGGATGAGCTTATATGTATCGTACTTCTGACTAAACCAGATTGGATTACAGTGTGTAGGTCCTACAAAATGGACTTAAGAGTAAGATATAGTAATAAGTCCACAGATAATTACTATTGAGGAAGGCAATATAGTGCCTTTAGGCTTCGAAAATACACTCTCTTAACAGACCATTCATCTATTATGTTACACTTTATGTAAGAAATGATTATCTTAGTTTAGTCTCCATCAAAACAGAGAGGAGAATGAATCTAGAGCTCTAGGCCCTGAAGATCTAGCTTGATATTCTCTACTTATATATTCATAAAACTTATTTACATAGTAGTAGTGGATTTCTATTTAATAACTCCAGAAAAAAAGAGGGGAAAAAACAAAATCAAAGGAGACAGAAGTATCTAGTCTAGATAAGATAAATTGTTGCAATTTTTGTAATGAGGAAATACAGGAAGACATTTGTCAATGCCTATAACAGTCATTCTCAGGGTTAAAGGACCATGACCTAAGTACATTATTAATAGCTTTTATGGATCAATCATATATTTTATGTGAAATCTAGAGTTAATATGGGAAGCAAATTTCTGCTAAAATGCAATATAACTATAATAAAGCTTCTATTTGTGGGGCACCTGGGTGGCTCAGTTGGTTAAGGGACTGCCTTCAGCTCAGGTCATGATCCCGGAGACCCAGGATCGACCCCCACATCAGGCTCCCTGCTCGGCAGGAGGCCTTCTTCTCCCTCTCTGGCTGTTTCTCTCTGGCTGTTTCTCTCTGTCAAATAAATAAAATCTTTAAAAAAAATAAAAAAATAAAGCTTCTATTTGTAAACATACCTTAAACACCATTTTACATTGGAACAAAAAAACCATACATGTTAAATGTTCATTACAAAAAGTCTGATAAACTGTCTTCATTTCTCAAATGCAAGCACAAATACACACACACATACATGCACACGCACACACACACAAACACACACACACCCCACATTAGAACTTTATCATTTAGATTCACTGTGTCCTACCCCAAGTCTATCCTGAATTTGCTGGCAAAATCCACAGGGGCTGCATGGAGACAATTGATGTAATAATTACCATCTATTATGGATCTTAAAAATGGAGTAACAGGAGATATTAAATGTTCCACCTGAATAAAAAATTTCTGGTAGAATTTTCATAGCTCCAAAAATATTCCTGGCATTGGAGAAAAAGTCAGTCATTTATATTCTCATTCAAGTACAGTTTTCTAGTTCCATAACAGAAATGTATGACTATTCCTTTTATGATGGGATAGATTAATTGGACTATTTTTATAATACTTTGGTATTTTTGTCTTTTTAAGAAAATATGTGTCCCATCAACTTTGTAAGGAAAATTCTTGTCTAAGTATTTCCTCCATTTCTCAAAATTAATGCCTAAGGGAAACTATGAGGTATTTAGATTTTTAGGAGGTAGAGGTTAAATTATGGTTAGAAGGGAGCAGGGTGGGCAAAGAGGACTAGAAGAGCACCTGTAAGCAATCACTTCACTCCTCATCACTAAGCAACCTTCTCAGAGGAAAGTCATAGTTACTGGAGCTTTGAAAGTGGTTAGAATATTTTTCTATCTTGATGATTTCAGGTGCCTAGAATTGGACTAAACAGTTATTCTCTCTGGCATCCTGGCACAAGTACAGAGAAAGCAAAAAAATTTAAAGGGATTTTTAAAAATCTCTCCTTTTTGGGAAACAAGCATTCTTTCTTATTCTAGAAAACATTGACGTTAACAAACAACTCTAGGCAGACAACTGTTGGGGATGTCATTTCTCTTCCAGGTGTACCCAGAACTTATTTTCTTTAGTTGCAGCCTGAATTGATACCTCTTTGTGTTTAAGATGGATATATTCAATATAGGAAATGGCACCAAGTAAAGCACTTTGTACATGAGAGTACTTAAATAATCTCATGCGATGAAAACTACTGGCTTCGCTTTCCTTTTGAAATTACACTTTACATTCAACCATATGTTTTATATGACTTATCAATTTGCATTCTCTGTATTTCAAGAGAGGAACTTTGGTGTTGCAAACTGATAAAACTCAACTTGGCCATTCATATTAAGTTCCCATCAGTATATGTATTGCCTCCAGTAATTAGAGGTATGCAAATGTTCCAATATGACCTTCACTTATGACAATGAAAGAAAAAAATCACAAATTACAATGTGAATACAGGGTTTTCATGCAAATGGCACAAAAATATGCTTACAATCTATTCTGCAAATTCAGTGCAATGTCAATAATCTGTCCCTTCTAGGCATAAAAGATGTAATAAAGGCCCGTGTACAATGCTCTGGGGTCAGGATGTAGTCATGTAACAGAATCTTCCATAGGCTGCTGAATAAAGAACCAATCAGAATCCTAAGCCTAGGAAACCATTCCAACCTCTTCGGGCTACTACATAGAATTCCCTAGATTCTGACACCTGGTTTATACAAGATTGAGACCATGTGTACAATATTTTTAGCCAACAAAACTATTTCTTCATCCATTATGCTAATTAATGAATCTGCTGGCATTGTTCAGAGGTAAACATAATTTAAACTTTTGGTTAAGAGCCATTTCTCAATTGTTGAACTTGAATAGCATCTAACACATATCTCAGATTTTGTATTCTAAATTAGGGGACATCACAGGTTAATTAACCATTCCTAGAATATACATTAAAATTAACATGTTGAAATATTTAAAAATAATTTCAGGCAAGTTAGCAAGAACTTAGAATGCAACTCTGTTCACATTATGATGGAAATTAATGTTTTGAATCAAGAATACTTATTAAACTCCATAATGTTGGATAAATGGTTTTATTAAATAAATGCCTAGGCACATTAATTAATAGCTGTGGTTTATGTTCCATATATAAATGATAATTTTGTTTCCTTCTATTCTCAGAATTTCTTTAATTTGAAGGTTCATTTTAAAAAAAGAAGAAAGAGAAAGAAAACACTGAAAAGGTGATGTTACATGGTTATTGTGAACAAGGCAAGAAAGGGACAAGAGAAGAGGCTGCCTTGAAGGACAACTTGGAAAATCTATGTTATCTGCCTGGAAAAAAAGCTTCATTTGAAATGCATATAACAGGGCACCTGGGTGGCTCAGTGGTTAAGCCTCTGTTTTCAGCTCAGGTCATGATCCCGAAGTCCCGGGATGGAGCCCCACATCAGGCTCCCTGCTCTGCGGGAAGCCTGCTTCTCCCTCTCCCACTCCCACTGCTTGTGTTCCTTCTCTGGCTATGTTTCTCTCTGTCAAATAAATAAAAATCTTTAAAAAAATTATTTTTGAAATGCATATAACATTGCCTGGCAATCAAGCTATTTCAGTCTGTCTATCTTTGTGGAGTTGACATTAAGAAAAGTGCCTAAACATGTAAGTGTCCGAAAGACAATGTAAACTACATTGAAGCACATTGCTAGAGTGAGGTAGAATACAAATGGTATAAAGAGAATATACTTCAGCCCCAGTAACTGAATCTAAAATCTTTAAATATTTATAGTCTTAATTTTTTTTTTATTTTGTTTTTCATGAAAGCTGTAACTATAACAGCACTGGTGATAGAGAAGGAGGAAAAATATTTCAAACCCATATAGTAATAAGTAATGAATATCATTCCAACCAGTAGATGATATATATGATATATGATAAAGGAAAATGACAACTTAAAATACATACCCCAAAGCCTGATTTGGCTCAGTCAAGATTTTATTAATGGCTTGTTATACTATAGTTATATGTTACTGTCCAATTATAGGGTATCTTGGCAGAAGAAATATTAGTACTTTCTGTAAATTATTTTAAAAGTAAGATATTTCTCCTTTTAGATGAAAGATTTCTAAAGAATTAGTGATAGCACCAACACTGACCAAAGACATCCCCATGTGAAGTAAACTCAGGTTACATCTCACTAGATTATTCATTCACTTAACATGCAATTAACACTTAATAATGCAAGCCATTTCTCTAAAATAGCTCAGTGATCTTTGGTCATTGTCTGTTGACTCTAAATGATGATTGGTTAGTTTCTCTTGGATCCCAAATATTAAAAAGAGGTGCCTCAGGCTAAAGGGAAGACAAAGAAGGTGGTATCCTTTTTTTCTTTTTAATTGTGTTATGTTAGTCTCCATAAAAGACATCACTAGTTTTTGATGCACTGTTCCAAGATCATTGTTTATGTACTATACCCAGTGCTCCACATATGTGCCCTCCTTAATAGTGGGGGATGGGTGAGCCTGGTGGAGAGTATTCTTCTCTCTCATTTGTGCTCTGCTTAATGCCCACATGAATCCTACTACTTTTATCTGTTTTATATAATACAAGAACTCCCTACAAAGTTCATGGAATTATCAGACACTTCTAGAGTCACTACTACGGTGGACACATCCTCTCATCCCTTTGTTCAGAATCTACTGAGCATACCATAGTATCCCTGGATAATTTATCTTGTTCCAAGTCATTTTTTTTATAAGATTTTTATATTTCTTTTTTTAATTAATTAATTTATTTTCAGTGTTCCAAGATTGTTTATGCCCCACACCCAGTGCTCCATGCAATACATGTGCTCAGTACCCACTACCAGGCTCACCCATTCCCCCTCCGCCTCCCCTCCAAGACCCTCAGTTTGTTTCTGACTCCAAAATCTCTTATGTCTCGTTTCCCTTCCCAATTTACCCTATTTCCCATTTCCTTTCTTTCTCCTACTGTCCTCTATATTACTCCTTAATCACCACAAGTAAGTGAAAAATGTGATACTTGACTTTCTCTACTTGGCTAATTTCACTCAGCATAATCTCTTCCTATCCTGTTCATGTTGCTACAAAAGTTGGGTATTCATCCTATCTGATGGACGTGTAACATTCCATTGTATGTACCATAACTTCTTTATCCATGTTGTTACAAAAGTTGGGTATTCATCCTTTCTGATGGAGGTGTAATATTCCATTATATGTACCATATCTTCTTTATCCATTCATCTGTTGAAGGGCACCTTGGCTCTTTCCACAGTTTGGCAATTGTGGTCATTGCTGCAATGAACATTGGGGTACATATAGCCCTTCTTTCACTACATCTGTATCTTTGGGGTAAATACCCAGTAGTGCAATTGCAGGGTCATATGGTAGCTCTATTTTTAGTTTTTAAGGAATATCCACATTGTTTTCCAAAATGGCTGCACCAAATTGCATTCCCACCAAATTGTATAAGAGAGTTCCCCTTTCTCCATAGCCTCTCCAACACTTGTTTTTCCCTGTCTTGTTAATTTTGGCCATTCTGACTGGTGTAAGGTGATATATCAGTGTGGTTTTGATTTGAATTTCCCCGATAGCTAGTGACGCTGAACATTTTTTCATGTGTCTGTTAGCCATTTGTATGTCTTCTATGGAGAAATGCCTCTTCATGTCTCCTGCCCATTTTTTTGATGTGATCATCTTTTGGGTGTTGAGTTTGAGTAGTTCTTTATAGATCTTGGATATCAGCCCTTTGTCTGTAGTATCATTTGCAAATATCTTCTCCCATTCTGTGGGTTGCCTCTTTGTTTTGTTGACTGTTTCCTTTGCTGTACAGAAGCATTTTATTTTGATGAAGTCCCAGAAATTCATTTTCGCTTTTGTTTCCTTTGCCTTTGGAGACGTGTCTTGAAGAAGTTGCTGTGGCCGATGTCAAAGAGGTTACTGCCTATGTTCTCTTCCAGGATTTTGATGGATTCCTGCCTCAAAGTTGAGGTCTTTCATCCATTTCGAGTTTATCTTTGTGTGTGGCATAAGAGAATGGTCTAGTTTCATTCTTCTACACATAGGGGTCCAATTTTCCCAGCACCATTTATTGAAGAGACTGTCTTTTTTCCACTGAATATTTTTTTCCTGTTTTGTCAAAAATGATTTGACCATAGATTTGTGGGTCCATATCTGTACTCTCTACTCTGTTACATTGGACTATTTCTCTGTTTTTGTGCCAGTACCATGCTGTCTTGGTGATCACAGCTTTGTAATAAAGCCTGAAGTCAGGTAATGAGATGCCCCCAGCTTTGTTTTTCTTCTTCAACAATTCCTTAGCGATTGGGGGTCTTTTTTGATTCCATATAAATTTTAGGACTGTTGATTCCAATGCTTTAAAAAATGTTGGTGGAATTTTGATCTGGATGGCATTGAAAGTATAGATTTCTCTGGGCAGTATAGACATTTTGACAATGTTTATTCTTCCGATCCATGAGCATGTAATGGTCTTCCATCTTTTTGTGTCTTCCTCAATTTCTTTCATGAGTGTTCTATAGTTCTTCAAGTACAGATCCTTGACTTCTTTGGTTAGGTTTATTCCTAAGTATCTTATGGTTTTTGGAGCTATAGTAAATGGAATC
>PITA01031674.1:0-14917 GCA_004023965.1 Spilogale gracilis
CCTTATTATTTCCCGCCTTGTGTGGGGGGTTGGTTTAATTTTTTGTTGATTTTCCAGTTCTTTAAGGTGTAATGAGAGTTGGTGTATTCAGGATTTTTCAATTTTTTTGAGTGAGGCTTGGATGGCTATGAATTTCCCCCTTAGGACAGCCTTTGCTGTATCCCATAGGTTTTGGATCGATGTATCTTCATTCTCATTGTTTCCATAAAGTGTTTCAGTTCTTCTTTGATTTCTTGGTTGATCCACATATTCCTGAGTAGGCTCGTATTTAGCTTCCAAGTGTTTGATTTTCTCCTGAACTTTTTATGGTGATTGAGTTCCAGTTTCACGGCATTGTGGTCAGAGAATATGCAGGGAATAATTCCAATCTTCTGGTATTGGTTGAGCCCTTCTTGGTGACCTAGTATGTGGTCTATTCTGGAGAAAGTTCCATGTGCACTTGATACGAATGAGTATTCTGCTGTTTTACAGTGAAATGTTCTCAATATCTCTATAAGATCCATCTGGTCCAATGTGTCATTCAAGGCTCTTGATCCTTGCTGATTTTCTGTTTAGATGATCTGTCCATTGCTGAGAGTGGTGTGTTAAGATCTCCTACGATTAGTATATTTGCATCAATATGATTCTTTATTTTTTTAAACAGTTGGCTTATGTAGTTGGCTGCTCCCATGTTGGGGGCATAAATATTTACAATTGTTATGTCTTCTTGATGTATAAACCCTTTAAGAATGATGTAGTGTCCTTCTGTATCTTTGACTACAGTCTTTAGACTAAAATCCAATTTGTCTGATATGAGAATCGCTACCCCGGCTTTCTTTTGGGGTCCATTGGCATGAAAGATGGTCTTCCATCCCCTCACTTTCAATCTGGAAGTGTCTTTCGATTCAAGTGAGTCTCTTGTAGGCAGCATATGGATGGGTCCTGTCATTGTATCCAGTCTGCAACCCTGTGTCTTTTTATTGGAGTGTTTAGGCCATTCACATTGAGGGTGATTATTGATAGATAAGTTTGTATTGACATCATGTTGCCTATGGAGTTCGTGTTTCTATAAGTTACCTCTGTATATTTCTGTTTTGTGTCACTCTTGGGTTCGTTTCTCCTCTAAAGAACCCCTCTTCGTATTTCTTGTAGTTCTGGCTTGGTGGTTTCATAATCTTTTAGACCTTGGTGGTCTTGGAAGCTCTTTATTTCTCCTTCCATTTTGAAAGTCAACCTTGCTGGATACATTACCCTTGGTTGCATATTTTTGTCATGTAACTTCCTGAATATGTCTTGCCAGCCCTTTCTGGCTTGCCAGGTTTCTGTGGAAAGGTCTGACGTTATTCTGATGGTCCTCCCTCTATAGGTAAGGGATCACTTTCTCCTGGCTTCCCTTAAGACATATTCTTTGGTTTTATGGTTCAAGAATTTTACTATTATGTGCCTGGCATTTTTTCTGGCCTCATTGATCTTGGGTCTCTACTTCTAGGACATGAACATTTGTTTCATTCCTCAGATTTGGGAAAATTTCATCCATGATTTGTTCAACAATATTTTCTAGGCTTCACTCTCTCTCAATTCCTTCAGGGATTCCAATAATTCTGATATTGGAGCGTTTCATGGCATCATACATTTCCCTTATTCTGTTTTCTTGGGATTTTAGTTGTTTCCTCCAAGACTTCTCTTGCTCCTCCTTCTTATTCCATGTGTCTTCTAAATCACTGATAGGATCTTCAGCTTCACTTACTCTGACTGTTAGCATAATTAAATTAGATTGCATCTCATCTAAAGCCTTTCTAACCTCAGCTTTTACTTCTGTTACTATGGCTTCCACTTTGAGACTAATGTTCTTTTCTAAATTGACTATTGTTTGGACTATTGCTGCCCTGAATTCCATATCTGTCATATTGTTTATGTTCATTTCCAGTAATTCTGTGAACGAGGTTGTAGTCTCAGGGTTCTTCTTCTGTTGGGTGTTCTTCCTCCGAGTCATTGTGGCGAGGAGTGGTCGAGGGGGTGTATGGCTAGATATATCAGCCACTATCTAGGTGGATTGGTCGTTGGAAGGTTTTGGAGCAACCAGAGTTCACCACCGAAAAGGGAGGAGAAAGAAAAAAGAAAACGGAGGAGAGGAAGCAAGAAAAGACACCCCTGCCAGAGTGGGGCCCGGTGATAGGATTTATATGGTACAAAACTGTTACAGGGTAAAGAAAAGGGTTATCAAGGGTAAATGAAGAGATCAAAAAGTGAAGCCCAACCTATATGACTCCAATACCAGTTTTTATATAATACAAAAGCAAAGACAATTACACAGACACACTGACAAACTAGAGTGTGAAGGTGAGGGCAGACACTCCTTGTGGGCGTGTCATTCCCTTTCAGTCCTTCTACCTAGGCTGAGTCTCTCAGCGACCTTTGTAGAGGCCTGTCTCAATGGTAACCAGCTTATCAGGTTATAATTCTCTGGTAGCGGAGCGTTGTTCTTTTACGTCTTTTTTCAGCTGTTGCGGAAGTCAGGTCGGAGCAAGGTGTCTGCGCCAAGACCTCCCTCCCAGAGAGAGCCTCTACACAGGGAGTGGCTCTTTCCCGCCTCCCGGTTGGCAGTCTGTCACAGCGGGGCTGGTGCAGACGTTGTATTGATTTCTGCCCCCACCCCTGCTTGTCGTTTTACTCCCGCACCTCAAAGCCACAACTCCTTTTGGATTGCGGGACTTTGCGCCCTGGGACCCGTGGCCTCTCTGGTCCCATGCAAGTCTGCAAAAACGCCTTCCCTGGGGGGTCTGCGCGGCCCACGGTGTGGAGAGAAACGGAGAGAAGGGCAGCGGCGTAAAATAGAATCCACTCCTGCTGCTTTCGCAGCAGCTGTGGCGGCACCAGCGGCGGCGCGCGGGGGCACTGGGCAGCAGGAAAAAATTTTAAAAGTCTCCTTGCCTTGCCCCGGGCTCCGCTGTGTTCCCGTTTCTGTCTAGCCCCGATTCAGGCCGTAATCTGCTGTTATTCCTTAGTCACAGAGCACTTTCGTTTTGGGGTATTTGTTTTCAATAGTTCAGCTCTGCGGGCTTCCTCCCCCACTCCCCTGTCTCTGGGGGCAAGCCTCCAGATCCTCTTATTTGTTTCTACCTTTTTGCCGATGTTCCTTGTCTCTCGTGGCGTTCCAGAAGTGGGAAATATCACATTTCAGGCTGATTTCATGGGTGTTCACGGTGGTCTTGTAGTGTTTTTTTTTTTTACTGGAATTCAGCTCTCTTCAGGGAACTCCCTGAAATGTGGTCACCTGGCCTTCTGCCACCTTGACTCCTCCCCAATTTTCAATTAAGCAGAACATTGCGGGTGTTCATTTAGAACAGTCTATGCTTGTGCACACATAGACTCCAAATAAAATGAGTATAACGGGTAAGGATTCTAAATTCCCATGGGCTATTTAATGTAAGAGTAAAAGAGGTTGTAGTAGTCAGGATCCTCCAAGAAGAAGACATTAAGGTGGAATTAAAAATGCAAGGACTTTGTTAGTGGGAACATTTGTGTCTATGTAAGAGAAAGTGGAAAGGGAGCCAGAGGAAGCAAGAAGTGCCACTAAATCATGAGGCAAATCTAAACACAAGTGAAGAAGAAAAGGAAGGAAGGGTGAGCAAAAGCATCCTAGGCCATTGTTCAGCTTATGGTAAGTTCAGCAAGGTAGGTACAGAAGCCAAAATTAGCCATCAATCCAATACCTAAGAAGGATAGTCCTGCCTTAGTCTCCCTGTTGTGTTCAGTCATTACCTGGGAGCAGTCTGTGGGAAGCATGACCTTGAGACACATGAGGAAATGTATTTCAAAGAACATCAGATAGGACCTCTGTACAATTACATTCCCTGTCCTTGTAGCTTTGAAAGGCTCAGTTTCCTGAAGCCACCATGTCAACCTCATCCCCTTGGTTCATACACATGTATATTCTTCATAAGAGAAGATGGAATCATACATTGGCTGCTGTTTTAAAGCATGCAGCATACTTAGAGGACACCTCAACAAACAGGACTCAGCTTTTATATAGCCCTTCCAAGATTTGATCAGACCAATGACTTCTGAATGCTAAGGCAAAAAGAAAAACAAATGATTTCTGTGGATTGAAGGAGATTGTCACTATTCCTTTGCCATCTAATGTATTTCTCATCAAAGGTGATATTTTGTGGGATACCATGTTCATGAAAAAGGCATTATGTAAGTCTACATCTGCAGGTGTTGGAAAGATAAACTGGTAGGAAAATGGTTATGTAAAACAAATAAATCTCCCAAAATGTGGTTATTCCTGGAAAGAAAGCCATTATCTCTGTAATTCTAGATTAGATTTAGAGGTAGTATAATCTAATAACCCTGCTCCCAAGTGGTTCACCAGTCCTCCCAGAAAATGACGGCATATCAGAGGCACAGTTGTGGCCTCTGTTGTAGACATTTTGGATACCCAACTGTGCAAGAAATGAAAGGAGTCATGATTAGTCATGGTGAAGAGAACCATGTTGTTGAGCCCATTCCACTTGCTCTAGTCATTTTTGCAAGGGCCTACCAAGCATGAACAGAAGAAATAGGAGAAAGAGATTGTGTCTGTATATGGAGAAAGAGGCTGACTGACATTCACAGAGCATGTCTATCTGTAAAATGTTTTCTTTCATGACTTCCACCTCGGAGATCCTCAATCCCTTCCCCTCCCAAAGAATGAGTTAAAGTTGATGAATTGGGATCCTCACCCTTGTGTCTTCAAGTCTTTGATGGAAATTCTAATCTCTGAACTTCCCCTCACATTGAGATTTTGTTTACTGTCTCAGCAGAGCAATACTTTCTACTTGAACCTTGAACCTAATAACCTTCATTCTATGTGTCAGAGATAAAACTAAAATGAGGATTTTGTTCTAATCTGTGTGTCTATCTATGTATAACAATAATATCATTTCTGGGTCTGGGTAATTATGAATGGCTATATATCTGTGGCCCCATTGGACCTACTGAATGATGCATTCAGCCCCAAATCATCTTTTGTATTTTTTCCATTGCCCTCACTGGCAAGCTTATACCTCTAGAGGGATAAATACATATATTATGTATTATTTACATACATAATAGAGGTATAAATACTTATAATAATAAATAAATATTATTTACATGCATAATAGAAGTATAAATACATATATTATATATTATTTAGATACATAATATATGTGCACATATAGAGAGGTATAAATACATAAATTATGTATTTACATACATAATATATGTGCACATATATGTTTAGTTTAGCTTCTACACAATTCAAGAGAAAATGAGAATGCAAATTAAGAATGATGACATTTTCACTAAGGAACTAAGGATAGATACTAATCTATCTCTGTAGATTAGTGTCAGTTCAGAACAAGTATCTCATAAACCACAGAACATCTGGGTACTTCCATTTTCCTAACATGGGATTACCCTCATAAATGGCAGCAAGCCATCCACAAGAAGTCTTGGAAGATGTATACTTCATATCTTAGCTAAGTTTCAAGGTCCCTCCTCAAAGGGTCTTGTCTTACCTTAAGTCTATGTTTTCAATGGTTGCACACTAGCTTAGATCAGAGAAATATATAAGAGGTCTTACCGCACTACTAGAACATCCTGAGCTAGTTTTTATCCAAGTAAAAAAAAATGCTTTTCTATACAAGAAAAATATCATCTTGTTTGATTTTCTATCTACCTCACTCCTCAAGAACTATACAAACGGCCAACAGACACATGAAAAAATGTTCAGCGTCACTAGCTATCAGGGAAATTCAAATCAAAACCACTCTAAGATACCACCTTACACCAGTCAGAATGGCCAAAATTAACAAGACAAAAAACAACAAGTGTTGGAGAGGCTGCGGAGAAAGGGGAACCTCTTACACTGTTGGTGGGAATGTAAACTGGTGCAGCCGCTTTGGAAACAGTGTGGAAATTCCTTAAAAAATTAAAGATAGAGCTACCCTATGACCCTGCAATTGCACTACTGGGCATTTACCCCAAAGATACGGATGTACTGAAAAGAAGGGCCATATGCACCCCAATGTTCATCGCAGCAATGGCCACAATCACCAAACTGTGGAAAGAGCCAAGGTGCCCATCAACAGATGAATGGATAAAGAACATGTGGTACATATATACAATGGAATACTATGCCTCCGTCAGAAAGGATGAATATCCAACTTTTGTAGCAACATGGACTGGACTGGAAGAGAATATGCTGAGTGAAATAAGCCAAGTAGAGAAAGTCAAGTATCGCATGGTTTCACTTACTTGCGGTGCATGAGGGGCAAACTGGAGGACAGTGGCAGAAGGAAAGCAAATGGGAACTAGGGTAATCTAGGGAGGGAAATGAAACAACAGAGACTTTGGACACAAAAACAAACTGAGGGACTTGGATGGAGGGGGGTGGAGGGATGGGAGAGCCTGGTGGTGGGTACTGGGGACACCTAAAGCGTGGAGCACTGGGTGTGGGGAATGGGGAATGAATCTTGAAACACTGGAAAAAAAATTTTAGTAACAATAAAAAAAAAAAAAGGAAAAAGAAAAAACTGTAACCACAAAAAAAAAAAAAAAGAAGAAGAACCAACTAATCCATGAAGCATTGCCACAACTGTCTGAACAAAATATTTGGTTACCACCCATTTATGACATTCTGGGTAATTCCTTCCATCATAGAAGTATTACTGCAATATGGCTTTCTAGCTGCCAGTTTGTTTAAGTCAGATAGTCCAGGTTTAAACTGCACACTAGTGATTTAGGTAAGCTTGAGGGCACTGGATACAGTAGATTGCCCTTGTCCCATTTCCCACAGTGATGGTTTTGTATGTCTAACCTTCAAGTATATGAACAATCCAACCCCATTTGGATTATCTCCTGGTACTGCTAGGATCAGTATCTGGCAAATAACAGATAGCCAACAAATTGATTAATTTGAGGAGGGTTTAAAAAAAGATTGTTACAAAGAAATGTGTGTGGTATACAAGGTGCCTAAGAAATAATATAGTAACTTCAGAACTGATAAGTTCTGAGAGATATAACTTTTTTATTTTTTAAGATTTTTTTTAATTTTTTGAGAAAAAAAAAATATGAGGGGAGGCACAGAAGAGAGGGAGAGGGAGAAGCAGACTCCCCACTGAGCAGAGAGCCCAACACAGGACTCGATCCCAGAACTCTGAAATTATGACCTGAGCCAAAAGCAGATGCTTAACTGACTGACCCAGTGACCCCTTTTTCTATTTCTATTTCTATTTTTGAAGTTACAAGAAGACACAGAGGTCATGAGCAATGAATGGAGAGCTTTGAAATGAATCACCTGGTAAGTCCAGTGATGCAGCCAGCTGTGGCATCTTTGCAAGAAAGGAGACTGGAGAAAATCACTCAGATCTCAATCAATTCCCCACCAATCACAATCTCTGGCTAAACCCATTAAACAGACAGAGCCCAAAAGAGTCCACTGATGCAGTCAAGATAGCTGAGTATCCTGGAGGAAAGAGAAGGTTCAAAGTGTGGACAAATGGGTTTTCAAGGACAAAAAAGGTACTCAACATTTAATGAGAATATAGAATTGTTGAACAAATGTCTTTTAATATGCAGATATATATATATGAATACATATTTACATACATAATATATGTGAACATATATGTCTAGTTTAGCTTCTACACAAGGCAAGAGAACATGAGAATGCAAATTATGACTGATGACATTTTCCCTAAGGAATGGTAGTCTCAAAAGGAATTTTCCATTATTAAACAATACTCTATTTGTCAATATATGATTTTCTTTAATTGTCTGGTTAGTTATTTCCCAAGTTTATGAAATCCTGAGGGGTAGCAGGAATCTCCAACTCTAGGGATACAGAACCTGCTATAAAAGATTCTGAGTAAGCAGATTTGAATTCTATGGAGGTGATGGCATTGCTGAGAATATTAGGTAAGTTGTCTGATCCAGATGTCAGAAGTAGATGGAAATTTTTACTAATTCCTCACAACCAGGACAAAAGTCATGTACATTCGAGATGTCATAAGTGCTAAAGAAAGGGCCCCTTGGATCTATCATCACTATCTTCCTATTGCAATTTCTGAAACTGCTGAGTTCACAAGAAGAAAGAGCATATCTTACTACTAGAGACCCAAAAAACAATTAACCACTTTTAAAAAAAGATAAGGGAGAAAAAAATCAACTAAATGCACAAACAAAGAAGCAATATCAGGAACCACTTACAAAAGAAACAGCATTATTAATACCTACAGAACAGGTGGGGCAACAGGATGAAGGAGTTGAGATTGCTAGACATTATTAAGGGATAAAGTTATACAAAAAAGTTCAAATTTCTTTTAGTTTTATATGCTTTAAGAAAGCATCACATCATATGGTATTTTTTAGAAATCCAGACAAAAGGATCCATCTCTCACCCCAAACCCTTTTATTCTAGTAATTCGGGATGGAAATACATTTAGTTTATCAGATAAAAGTTTAACTTTAGTCAGGAAGAATCACAGGTTCACGGGTTAGCAAGCACAACCAGATTACATTTGGATTAACAAAACAGAACCTAATTCTTCAAGTCAGTCTTTACCCAAAGAAACCTATGCCTTACTTGTTTTTGCCCCATATTGGCAATCAAAGAAGATCTGTTTATAGCTCATCTCTTTAAATGTATAACATTATGCAACATATCTTTAACTCCTCAAGTCTTTACCACATTGTAATGGCAGACAGACTTCTATGATAAAGAATAAGAATAGTGTAACGAGGGGTACCATGGTGGTTCATTCAGTTAAATACCCAACTCTAGGTCTCAGCTCAGGTCTTGATCTTAGGATCATGAGTTCAAGCTCCACATTGGGCTCCACTCTGGGTGTGGAGCCTACTTAAAAATAAAAGGAATATAAATGATATTTTCTTCAGCATATGTCAGATTTGATTTACAGTCTGCAATACAAGTCCTTGGGCTGCTTTACTGAAAGAAGTTTCTGGGCCCACCCACAGCTTGCTAAATTAGAAATTCTGGAGCTGAGCGAGGTGATTCTTACACGCACAGAATTTGAGAATCACTGGCCACTTCAGTGGTTACAATGTGCTAGGCACTGTGCTTGGTCCTTACTTATCTTCTTTACAAAAACCCTAAGGAGAGATAAGTTATCCCTTACACATGAAGAAACTGAGGCTTTACAATGTTGACTAGTGATGGAGGACTTGAATCCTTCTTAATATGAAAGTCAAATGCTTTTTCCATGATATCCTGAGTATCTCTGGTTTGGAGCACTAGGCTTTTGATTGTAAATGCATGCTTCCTTTCCACTCTGCAAAATCTTCACAGACTCATGCATTTGGGCAAACAAATATTTGATAAGTTTTTTGGGGGGCAGTTTCATTTGTGTCTTTCTATTTCTGTTTGCAAAGATGAAGGCAGGGAATACTGGTGCCAGAAAATGTACATGGGATATCAAACAATTCTGCTGATGGTTAAGGAGTAAAATGACATAATTAGAAGTCACCCAGAAAATCATTTCGACTGGTTTGTTTGTTTCTTTTCCAACTCAGGGCTTCCCATTCATTCATTCATTCGATTCAAAATTTACTGTGTTTCTATTATATACCAGATATTATTCTAGGCACTAAGCATATAATAATGAAAGAAAGAGACAAAAATTCCTGCTCTCATGGAATTTACATCCTAGAGGGATCTTATCTTTGCTTGGCTCCAGTGACCCCGTATGCCTATAAAAAATAGAAATGTACCACTCAGAGATATTCTCCAGGTACTTTCTATTTTTTCACATAATTCCCAGAAGAACCCTATAATAAGTCACAATGTAAAATACAAATGTGGAGTGTGGTTTCTTCACAGAGTGATAACATCCTTTAAGGAACATTTATGAAATGTTCCATTGTATATTTGAATGCCACAATGGTCAAAGGCCCATTTAATAAGCAGTAGAAAATGAGAAAATGTTTTACACCTAGGGGGCTATCCCATCTTAAGAAAAAAATGTCTACACCTTCTACAGTGTAGATGTGGACATCTGTGCATTGGATAAATACCTTTGTAATTATGTGAGTTTAAAATCTACTCCACTTTACAAATAAACACTATATTTTGCAAGGTTATACTATAAATCAACTCACCAAGGAATTCTAAATCGAGAGAAGGGAGTCATTTATTTTGCTTGTAACTTTATCAAGAATTATTCACCTTATCAGAAAAATTTTATCACTGATGGAAATGCCACTGCTGATATTTGAATCACTAATACATTTGTGATGATTCTACATGCAGGTATAATCATTTCACCAAATGTAGGATTTACATATTAAAATTCACATTATTTCAGAATAAATCCTATAATTATTACCATGTTAGTTATATTATGAGCTACTTTTTACAATTAGAATTAGATATTTTATATACATATACACATATGTCTGTAGGTAGGTTGTATTAACCATAAATTTCATCTTAGGACTATAAGGGAAGCACTTTAATTGTTTGTTATTAAGTGGACGTTTTTCAGTGTTTTAAAACTGAGAATTATCACTACAAATAATATCAAGGTGAGATAAGTGTCTTTTTAAACATTTCATGGTTACATGAGGAGAGAGTTTGCTCTGTGATTGTGGAGGGAAACTGTGTAGGAGACACCAAATTTTACCTTAGAGTTTTGGACTGGGCTTGAGAATTAAACTGGCAGGAGACAGACTGATAGGAGAAAATCATACAAATGTATTTAACATAAATATTACATGACATGGGAGCCCTCACGAGGAAATGAAGTCCCTGGGAAGTGAAAAAGCCTAAATGTTTTTATACAGGGTTGAACAAAATAAAAAGCAAAAAGAGTAACTAAAATGTATGAGGAGGCTAATAGAAGGTAAGAAGTTCTTTAAACAGAAGACCAAAGAGCAATTTCAAAACTTACTACAAGATTACAGTAATTAAGACAGTGAGATACTGGCATAAAGATGGTTTAAAGGTAGGTGGAATAGAATGGAGAACCTAGAATTAAATCCTTACACTTAAGGTTTTGGTAGGTAGGGTAATGTCACCCAAATATGCTCGTGTTCTAATCCCTGGCATCCATGAATATGTTAGAACACATGGAAACTGGAAATTGAGGTTTCTAAATACCTGACTTTAAAATGGATTGTTCTGGCTGGTTCAGTATGTAGAGCATGCATCTCTTGATCTCAGAGTCATGAGTTCAAGCCCCACAGTGGGGGTAGAGTTTACTTCAAAATAAAATATAACAAAGTCATTTATAAAATAAGGTGTCCTGATGATCTCCCCAGTACCATCATGTGCTATTATTTGGCCTTCTAAATGACAATTCTCTACTGTACCTACAGTCATTTTTTAAAATGGTTACTGCCTACTGGCTGTGATGTGTATAGAGCTATATGTTAAACATACCCTCATTTTTCTTTTCTCTTTTGTATGATATATTTAGTTTCTTTTTTATGGTAACTATGAAGTTATGATAGATTGAAATACTTTTTTTATTTTATCATATATATTTTTTCACTAGACTCACATCCTGCCCAAATAGAGATAAAATACAAAAAACAAAAACAAAAAAAAAGAGTAATATACAAGTTTTTGTATGTATAATGTCATGCTCTATTTCATGAGAGCAGCTGATCACAATTTGTTTCATGAATCAAGATGTGGAAATGGTTGCATATGGATTGATTTAGATGGTGTTTACCAGTAGAGACAAAAAAGACAAAAATGTAACCAAAAAGAAAAAAACAACTTCAAGGATTTTTCAGTAATCAGAATCCACATTTGTACTTCAAGATAATGTAGTTTATAAAAAAAGGAAAAAAATCTTTGATATAAATTCCTCCTTTTCCTTTGGCTTCATATCATTTATTCAATATAAAATATTTTTATGATCCACATGTTGGGGAAAATGTACATTAAATCTTGTTATAAATTAATTAATTTTAAAAAATAGATTGTCTTGGATTATCACGAAGGCTTAATATAACCACAAGAGTCCTTTCAAATGAAAAAAGAGGCAAAAAATCTGAGAGCAAAAGAAAGATGTGCACATACAGATATAATGCTGCTGACTTTGAAGATGGAGAAGGAAGACCAAGAACCCAGGAATGTGGGCAACCTCTAGGAGCCAGAAGAGGCAAAGAATGGATCCTCCCTTAGTGCCTCCAGAAAGGGACACAGCTCTGCTAACGTGTTGATTTCAATACAGTTGGACCCATGTTGGACTTCTTTCTAATCTACAAAACTGTAAGATAATATATTTGCATTGCTTAAAGCCATTACATGTGAAGTAATTTGTTACAAGGGCTATAGAAAACATGTTCACCTGATTTTTGTCAAGGATGTCAGGACAATTCAATGGGGAAAAATAGTCTTTCCAACAAATGCTGTTGGGACTAGATCTTCACACTGAAAAGAATGAAGCTGGACCCCCCACCGCACCACATACAAAAATTAATTCAAAATGGATCATTAACCTACATGTAAGAACTAGAACAAAAACACTTGGATAAAACAGAGCAAATTGTTGTGAACTTAGGTTAGGCAATAGTTTCTTAAATAAGACACTAAAATCAAGGAAGAAGTAAAAAGATAAATTGGACTTTATCAAATTTAAAAGTTCATGTACATCAAAGGAGATCATCAAGAAAGTAAAAAATAACACAGAGAATGGGAAAATATGTTTGCATGTAAAAAATCTGATAAAAGACTTGTATCCAGAATATATAAGAAGTATTACAATTCAACAATGAAAAGACAAAGGAAACTAAAAAAATGAGCAAATATTTTAATCCATATTTCTCCAAAGAAGATATTCAATATGCAGTTGAAAAAAGCACTTAATATCATTAGTCATTAAGAAAATGTAAATCAGGGGGCACCTGGTGGCTTAGTCAATCAAACATCTGGCTACTAATTTTGGTTTGGGTTATGATCTCCCACTTTTAGGATCAAGACCCCCCCCCCATCCGGCTCTGGGCTCATCAGGAAGTCTGCTTGAGATTCTCTCTCACACTCCCTCTGTCCCTCCCCGCACAAATAAATAAATCTTTTTTTAAAAAAATCAAATGTAACAAACCACAGTATTATACTACTTCATACCCAGTAGGATTGCTAAAATCAATAACTTGTGTCAGGATGATGAAAACTTGGAACCACATACTTTGCTGATGTGATTGAAAAGTGGCGGGGTTCATTTGGGAGACAGTTTGGTAATTTCCCAGGATGTTAAATATAGATGCACCATGTGACTCAGCAATTTTACTGCTAGATATGTACTCAAGATAAATAAAGCATATGTCTATACAAAACTTGTATAAGGATGTTCATAGCAGCATTGTTCATGATTGGCAAAAATTAGAAACAATAAAACATATATCCATTGATGGATAGGTAAACAGAATATGGTGTACCCATACAAAGGAATATTACTTGACAATAAAAACAAAGTAATGATACATGCTATGACATTAATGAAAAAGAAAAATACGCTAAAAAGGATATTTGCAGGTGGTATATTCTGCCACCTTTCAAATGTCACCACCTTCTTTTTTTTTATTTTTTTTAAGATTGTATTTATTTATTTAACAGAGAGAGTGATCACAAAAGAGCACAAGCAGGGGGAACAGCAGAGGGGAGAAGCAGAGGGAGAGGCAGAAGCAGCTTCCTGCAGAGCAGGGAATCAAATGCAGGTCTCCCTCCCAGGACTCCAGGATCATGACCTGAGATGAAGGCAGATGCTTAACTGACTGAGCCACCATAAATGTCCCATAAATGTCACCACCTTCTAAACCACAGGGACTTTCCCATCTCTCGTGGACTTTGAACAACTTGTCCATATATAGCTGGGAAATAAGAAAGGACTTTTTCCTCTCAGTGTCTAAGGTTAATAAGTTCCTCTCCCAGTTCATTTTTCAACCCACCATCCAGTTTTCTTTTCCTAATATCTCAACATTAACTGAAAATATTTCCACATGTATTTGTTTATTTATTATGTAGTCTGCCTTCTGAATAAAGTCTCCATAGAATAAGGGTCTCCCCATTGTCCTCACAGCTATATCCCCATGCCAAGAAGGCACCAGGGGCTCAAGAAATATTTTTCTTAAAAATGAATAAGCCCCTAGCACACTCAAGCTTTCCTATTATTAAATGCATTTCATTGAAATGAATATGTTAACCCTCCCATCACCTGCCCTAGTCAGTGATCTCGCTTGCCCTAACATTTATAGCCTCGCTGTCTCACAAGTTTAGCACAGAGAGTGCACTCTTGTAGTATGGGTTAAGGGTGTTAAACTCTTCACTCTTTTATTTGTAGGTGAGGTCTTGTTAAACCATGGAGAGCAGCAATCATTCAGTGACTGAGTTCATCCTCGTGGGTTTCACAACAGACGCAGTGATGCAGTTGGTCCTGTTTGTGGTATTCCTTGGCGTGTACTCTGTGACTGTGGTAGGAAATGCCACACTCATAGTGTTGATCTGTAATGATTCCCGGCTGCACACACCCATGTATTTCTTCATTGGGAATCTGTCTTTTCTGGATCTCTGGTATTCCTCCGTCTATACCCCAAAGATCCTGCTGACCTGCATCTCGGAAGACAAAAGCATCTCCTTTGCTGGCTGTCTAGTTCAGTTCTTCTTCTCTGCTGGGCTGGCATACAGTGAGTGTTACCTGTTGGCTGCCATGGCTTATGACCGTTATGTGGCCATCTCCAACCCCCTGCTTTATGCTCAGGCCATGTCAAGGAGATTGTGCATCTGTTTGGTTATATATTCCTATACTGGAGGATTTGTCAATGCGATAATACTCACCAGCAACACATTCACCTTGGATTTTTGTGGGGACAATGTCATTGATGACTTTTTCTGTGATGTCCCACCACTGGTGAAGTTAGCATGTGATGTGAAAGAGAGCTACCAGGC
>PITA01031676.1:0-14913 GCA_004023965.1 Spilogale gracilis
TTAAAAAAAAAAAAAAAAAGAGTTGGGGGTTTGTGGGATTCTGCAGCCCTCTAATTAAATGGGGGCACAGGTACCATCTTTTCCGTTTCTGCTCATCATTCCCAATCCAAATCCCCCCTCCTTTACTCTAGTTAAATACCACCAATTGCATATTTAAAGTAAAATACTGAAATGTGAATTTCTGTGGTGAAGTGTGGGATGTCCCGATGACGTCCCTGAAAACCCAAAGCCAATCCCTGTACTCTGAACTCAAGGTTTATATTTAGAAGACAGTGTGGATCCTGTAGTTTCAAAATGCTGTAAACATGTTTGTGTGTTTATTTTTAGTTTTACAGACGTTAGTGAACTTTCGAGTTGGCAAGTCAGACACAGTCAGTTGTCATGTTACCTCAGATGCCAGCACTTGGTGAATGACTCTGATTGTCTCAAAGGATTTCTAACATATTTAAATCAGATGAGTGTAAGAAGTAATCCTGTGTCAGCTGTGTGTGGCATATCTATATATGTATGATTCTGTATACTGTACATATTTTTTAAGCTCTTACGAACCGTATCACTTGAGTAACAGTTTTGCTTAGAGCTCAAGACGAGTTGGGTGCTGCCACATGGCACTATTACTCCCCTGGCAGAAATAGCTCGTCGTTTTCTCCTTCTCCCAGCCTTTCTCTCCTAGTCATCAAGCATTAAATCATCATACACAAATCCTTACTCACTGTTATTTTCAACCATTGTATCTACTTCCTGTTGGTCAAAAGTTCTGAGGCTTGAATGGTATAGAAGGAAGGATACAAAGTGGAAAGGAAAAAGAAAGCTGGGCTCCTTTTAGGGCAGAATGGACTGTAGAATGGACAAGGCAGCACTGTATTGTTGAAAACAAAAAGTAATAAATGATCAGTAGCTTGTCTTGTATGATGAGATCCTTTATCTGTATGTTACATGAGCGAAAAAGTTCTTTCACTCCAGGAATGCTGCTTTAGGAAAGAGCGACACCCCTCCCCTGTCCTGGCCGCGGGGGAGGGGGAGGGGAGGTCAGCGGGCCACACCAGCCCTGGGGCTGAGTCTTGCACATTTGCAGAGATCTTCTAGATTTCATTATCTGTGGTGTAATTTTTATACATGTTCAACTGTATAGTTAGTCCCCTTTTTGCATGAGGTCATTCTTCGTTGCATCTTGAGTTTGATGTGTTTTATAGTCAGTGACTCCAGAATGCATAATTTATCTATTTGGAAGTGTCATTCTAAGAAAAACTTTCAATGGCACATTGCCTTTGTTCTGGAAGCTTTGGTGTGTTATGTTTAGAAGAAAATTGTACTAAGTGTTATTTTGGCTTATTATGTATAAATGTAATTATAGAAATTTGAAATTTGTTTTTGTAACACTTCAGTGCTTTTCCTCTGGTTCTTAATGTTGTTTTTGAACCATGATCCAAATCTCAGTGTATCCGTGTTTCACTTTATTGTGAATTGTGAATGTTCAGTAAGAAACACAGAACAGAAAATGGAACATTTTTTGTATGTTTTGCTGGAAACTCAAAACACCAGCTCTGTTCCAGCATTAATTATTTTGGATTGGATAGCTGAACAGGAAATAGAGTTTAAAAATTTGTCAGTTTTATGAAAGATAAGTTCCAGGTTATTATTGGTATTCTGTTGTTTTTTTTACTCTTTATTGAAGCAAACATGTTCTTTTTCAAATAGTAATAATAACAACCGCATACATGGCATGCAGTTGTGGGCCAAAGTAAGTTTGTGAACAGCAGTGAAATTAGGAAATGGGCTTGCATCATTGTTACCATTCTAGGCACAGCAGCTTACAGCAGTGCTACACAACTCTTGTGGGTCTTATTTAGAGCTGCGGGCCTCCTGAGCAATGGTGTTGCCTGTCTCTCAAGTCAAAGAAATGGACGTTAAAACTGCACTGTCCACATAATAGTTACCAGCCCCAGGTGACTAAATTAAATACATTAGAAAGTCAGTTCCTCCGTTGTACCAGCCACTCTTCAAATTTTCTGTGGTGATGGTGTGGCTGGTAGCTGCTGGGATGGCCAGCATAGTCATTTCCCAAGTTGCAGAAAGTTCTGTTGGACAGCACTGCTCTAGACTGCAATTAGAATTGGTATGTGTGCAGGAGAATCTTGTGACTTTGAGATGTGATACCAACTTTCCTCCACGTCAACAATAGCATTTAAGTGAAACTCTCACATCTTGCTCCTCAGTTAAAACATATACATTGACATCATACTTCGTGGGACGTGGCAGTTTGCCTGTAGTCTCTCTTACGACATTACGTTCTACCCTCAGGCACTGGAATATCATTTTACGCAGGTATACACATGTGCAGCAATTTCAGGTGTGTGTGTGTGTATGTGTGTGTAGGGAATATAACTATGTCTATATAATTAAATATACTAACACAAATAGAATTTCCTGTCTAAAATATGTAGATGTCGTAATCCTGTAGGCAGTGCTTGAAGTTGTAGTTTCCTAAGTTTCATACATTGGTGTGGTTTCATTTGACTTATTTCTTGATTAAGTTAGTTTCACTTTTTGTTGACTAAACTTTGTGGTAGGATTTATGGCTGAACTCTTCTAGAGTAAGAAGGCCCACTGTTGCTTTGGCGTATCATCCACTGATGTGGAGACTAAGTCAGTGGACAACAGAGACAGCATCACTGGGGTCACCGGGAGACATCAGTCCGTTTGTTCAGGTAGCAGTTCTCACACCTTTAGGCCACCAAATCCTTGCATGCTGTGTACTATGCCAAGCATAGTACCTAAGGAGGAATGAGACAGGGTCTTAGGGAGGAAAGCAGCTGTCCAAAAGACTGATTGACATGCAAGAGAAGGGCGCTGTGACAGAAGGTTGTGCAAGGTGCTGGAGACACCCTGGAGCGGTCAGCTCTCCCTGGCATGGGTGACAGGTAGAACAATAGAAAGTGTTATCAGTGTTCCTTCACACCAATTTCCAGTCATATCAAATGGAAAAGATTAGTTCCTTACCCAAATCTCTCCCTATTTTGGAAATTTTATAAACTGTGGGGAAAAACTTTTAAAAATGCCTTTCAACAGCATCCTTTTAATGACTTTGTAAGAGTGCTGTATGGAGCTGTATCCTAACTTGTTTACTCGATCCCCTTCTGTCACCAACCTTACCGCTCTTCTCAGGACAGAGGGGTTTCCCAAGATGTGGGGCTTTCAGTTTTCTAGAACCAGAATGGTCTTGGGAAAACTGGGATGGTTAGTTACTGTGCCTATTAATGAATATTTAGATCATTTTAATTATTTACTCATATAAACAATACTACATTGAATATTTCTGTGCCTACATATTTAGCTGCATTTTTCCATTATTGCCTTAGATGAGATTCCTAGAAATCGAATTAAAGGCTCAGTGACTCTGGGCATGTTTGGAGCTCAGTACAGCCCTTTATTGTATTTTTGCCATTTTCAGCCAGATTGCTAAGAATCTGCCTGGACGTTTTGTACTACCTCTACCTCCCCACATTCTTAGGGAGATACGCAGAAAACAGACAGGATCGTACTAGCTGTGGCTCCCACTCTAAATCTCTAACTGGCCAAATCACATATGACTCCAACTATCTTTTTTTTTTTTTAATCACCTTTTCTTGTCTCATTTTATTTCACAAATATTTCTTGAAATTCAGTTACACGTGAGTCTGTGTTTAGTTTCATGCTGGACAAAAAAAAAAAGACAGAATATCACGTAAATAGAAGATGCTGTCCCAATTCACCATCAGAGCACCAGAGTACTAAGTTGTTCCAAGGCAATCCAACTACCATTGTCTAGGCAAGGCTGAAGTCTGATTCCAAAAGAGAATGGACTCCCTAATCCCATTCACCTATGACCACACCCCATTGTGAACTCCCTGACTCTCAGGGTGCAGCACAGAAAGAAAGGAGGGGGATCAGAAGAAACCCAAGGCTGGCTGTCTTTCTTCCCAGTTCAGGTTCAGCTATACATCAGCCCAGCTTTCCACCTTCAGTCACTCAAGATGTTGCAGACTTCTTGGATCCGCTGCTAGCCAGGCTTTTGCCTCTTTCAGCCGCCTCCTGCTCAGGGTAAGGAAGCCCTGAAAACCCCCAGAGTTGGAGTGTGTCCCCACAGCCCTGAGAGTTGGGAATATGATGAGATACATGAACTAGCGTTCACAAGTAAAAATATATTCAACCTGCCCCACGATGCACCATTGAGAGTTCATGCCATGAGGTGACCTACTTTCCTGTGGAACGTTAGTAACTAAATTTCCCTGTTTGGGGTCCAGGGTCTCATACCAAACTGTTCTTTGTAGTTAGAAGTATTGAAGTGTAAGAAGTATTAAAGTGTTGTTCTTTTTCAGACCTTCTTAACATGTGCCCCAGGGATCCTGTGAACCCCTGAAACTGTACAATGTTATTTATGTGCCTCTTTCTAAGAAAAAGTTCCATTGCTTTTATCAGATTCTCAAAGTGGTCTATGACCCAGAAAAGGTCTAAGAACCGCTTTGTGTACATTAAATACTCCGAAGTTTCTGCTGTTGCTTCTTTCGTTTGTTTGTTATGTAGGAGTTATGCCAGGGCTTTGAGGTAGGCATCAGTTTAACAATGATTTCAACAAGTAAATTATATGCAGTTTTAATTAATAACTTAAAATTCTCTGATACCTCCCCTCCCCTATACTATAAATACTATAGTATTTATTTCTGAGTTAAATTCGATTTTTTCCCCTTAGTTTTTCCATCATGAAATTGTTTCAGGTCCGGCTAATTTGTCTTTGTGTGGGCAATATATGTAAACTCCTATTAAAAGGTTTGTAGAGCGGTTGTTAGCGTACATCTAGGCATTGTTCTGCATTATTTTTGGTGTATTCTTTTGTTTATATTACTAAGCTAAAGTTAGCACAGATAGCACCAGGCTAGAAAATGGTGACAATAGTTTGAAAACAGGAAATTTTCGGCTTGTGTGTGTTTGGAACAGATGATCATAATGATAGAGCCAGTGGAGTGGAAACTTCCACCAAGCCTGTTTTTTCCTTATTTTGCTCAATGAGAAAAGATGGTGCTTCCTGGAAAACAACTCAAGTCTTTTAGAGCAAATAGTTTTCTTTTGTCCCTGTTTCATGGCTAATTTGTTTTTCTTTATTTTATTTACCCTGGTTGTATTATTATGGAAATTTAATGTTTTTTAATAGGTAAAGTAATTCCCAGAGTGTTTGTTTTAGGTATTTAATATTTAGATACTTAGTTATTATCATTTACTGACATGTTTTTTAAAGAAAATTAAAATAATATGAATATTATAGCCACCAAACTTTATGGGAAGTCTTTTAAGTGCTCCCAACTTGCCTTTTTTTTTTAACCCCCTACATCCCAGTCTTTAAAACAAAGTAGTTATACTTTGTCTAAGCTATTTCCTGACTAAGATTCCTTCCAGATGTATCCTGGAATTCTATATTTAAAAGAAACCTCAATTCATTCACTAATTTCAGTGCAAGAAGAAGAGTATACATTTCCATACTGTACATAAACTTTGTTTTGCATACATTGTTCCTAAATTTTTAAATATTAATAGCCTTTCTTTTTTAGAACATTTTTAGACATAAGCCTTTTAAGTATGTAATATTTTTTAAAATTTTGGAAGTAGTAAATGACAGCTCCTTGAAAAAAATCAGACTATACAAAAGTATATAAAATAAAACGAGGACTAAAACTAGGAACTTGTCTGACCTTCCCATTCCTATTTCTGGAATTACCACAGTGAAGGCTTCCAGTGTGTCTCCTTCCAGACATGTTACCTAAACATAGTTTGTGTGTACAGTCATTTCAAGCAAATGGGATTCGGACAGTATGTATAATTCTGCAAGTTGCTCTTTTTTTCATTTGACAGTTATCTTGTGGGCATTTTCCATATATAGATCTACCTCATGTTTTAAATGTTTTGCATCCATTTATTACTGTATAGGTGTTTCATCATTTATTTAATTTAACCGTTAGCCTGACAAAGAAATTTAGATTAAAACGTGTCTTATTAGGGACTCCTGCATGGCTCAGTAGGTTAAATGTCTGCCTTTGGCTCAGGTTGTGTACCCAGGGTCCTGGGATCCAGCCCCAAGTTAGGCTTCCTGCTCAGTGGAGAGTCTGCTTCTCCCTCTGCACCTCCCTTCTGGTGCCACCCCACCCCCGTGCTCACTCATGCTCGCTTTCTCTCTCTCTCTCTCTCAAAGAAATAAAATCTTTTTTTAAAAAAAAGATTTTATTTCTTTGAGAGAGAGAGAGATCACAAGTAGGCAGAGGGGCAGGCAGAGAGAGAGGAGGAAACAGGCTCCCTGCCGAGCAGAGAGCCCGATGTGGGCCTCGATCCCAGGACCCTGAGATCATGACCTGAGCTAAAGGCAGAGGCTTTAACCCACTGAGCCACCCAGGAGCCCTCAAAGAAATAAAATCTTAAAAAAATAACCCTGTCTTATTAAAAATGTCATTTTCATCTTATGAAACACATATCTTCACCCCCATTTTACAGATTTTGGCAATCATATATAAATTTTGAATTCCACCAAAGAATTCTTGGTAACGATCTTCTTTCCTAAACTATCAGCAGTGAAATACCTCTTAAAAGATTTCAAATGATAAAGTTCCACTGTCTTTTCTTTCCCAGTTTGCAAAGATGATACAGGGTTAATAAAATCACAGCAGTGATGTTTCTTGGGCAGTTGGCTCAAAAATGTAGAAAGTGCTGTTCTTTAGTTTATCCAGTCAAGACAAACTTGGTTAGGGTTTGACAACGATGAGGGACCTAAATACAGTCATCACAGTTCTCTTGGAAGTGCTCTGAGGGAATGGGCTTGTTAACCGGCTGCTTAGGCCCCATGTGCTGAGAGTTCAGAGGAATGCAGCCGGGAGGTACCTTCACTGGAGGGGCGGGGGGCTTTGAGGAAAGCTTCAAAGAAGAGGCCTTGAGGAACGAGTAGGAGCTCATTGGGCAAGAGAGTTAGGGTGTGTTAGACTCGGAACGATGGAATGTGGGTTTTTGGTGCAGTCGTCTGGAGGTGAAAGATCAGAGAGGTGAGCGGCAGGTAAGCGTGATTTTAGAGAACCCTGTATGCCATTCTGTGAAAGGAGCTTGAACTTTACCCTGATAACAACTTTGGGCTTTTTCCTTTCCCTGAGATCTTCTCATCTCAGTTAGCTCCCTGCAGTCATTCTGATGAACAGAAAACTTTAAAAGCATCCTATCGAGGCTTTGAGTGCTTCACAACATGTAAAGTGCTGTTGCAAATACAGAAAAATTTAAAGAATGGTCTTGGCTTTCAAGGAACTTGCTGTCTAGTTGGGGAAATAATTCATAAGCATTTGCAACATTTGGAAATGTATGTAGTAAGATAACATGATTCCACACTGTCCCATAGCAATGCAAGAGACATTTCAGAGCAGTGACTGCTGCATTGCCAAGAGTCCAGAGGGAAGGTGTGCAGGGGAAAGGGAAGGTTTGGACAGAATCTTAAAGAACGGATTAGGTTTCCGACAGGAGGAAGGAGTTCACACATTTGCCAGTGGGATAAATATTGTGAACAAAAATATAGAGGGAGATATATTTAACCTCACTGGCAACAGTAGAAGGCATGAGGAATTAGATAGATAGAAGCTTCAAAGGAACTCTGATTGTTTTTGAATTCTGTTTTTGTTGAGTATCCTTATTCTGCCTGTTGATTGGACCAGTGGTTCTCAATCAGGGTGACACATTAGAATCGTCTGTTGAGCATTTGAAACTACCTATGCCTGTGCCAGGCCTAATGCCCCAGACCAGCTATCAGAGATGGAGTCCCAGGCATCTGTTTTTGTTTTGTTTTGTTTGTAAAGTTCTCCAGATACTTCTCATGAGTAGTTAGAGTTGAGAATTGCTGGACCACCCGGAACTCCTCTTTTTCTGTCCACCCATGAATTGGTTATTTCTTTAGTCTTCAGTTCTTCCAGTAAAGGCCTCAGGGAGGGGATTAGGGAGGCCTGGCTAGCATTAACAGCAGGCCGTGTCCTCTTTTAGTGACACCATAGCAGCAGTTACTGGGTCTTTCTTTCAGAGCCCATTTGCCGTTTTAGGCCAGTTAGGCGTATTTTGTGAATTTATTAATATTATTGCAGGTAATGGTTTGAGGCTAATCTAGACTGAAATTTTTTTTGTCTTCCCACAAGATAGTGGAGCTCCACCTGTGCTTTCTAGCCAGTGTGTATATACCCATACTCTGTAGGGTGTATGATAGACCTATTTTAAGACCTTACTTCAATGTGACAAGCCTGTTTTAAGTTTAACTTAGGTAATTTGCTTCAGTACAGAAAGTATTTAAAAGACAAATTCCTTTAAAATGAAGTTTAAAAATACCTCTCTTAATTTGTAGAGTTTTTAAAACAAATTGATTTATCGCCTAAAAACCTATCTTGCCTGACAACTCTCCATTTACAAATGGGTGGGGCAGATTGCAGTTCTGTCATCATCCCCATAACACATAAGATAATGTGAGAACTTCCGTGTTTTTATCCTTGTCTCCTTTGATTGGCACATTCAGCACAGGTAGACTGAGCACCTTCTTGGGGCTGGGCGGCGGGAAAAGAAAGACGAAAGGTAAAAAAAATACAGCTCCGGCCCTCAAGAAACTTACTTGTAGAAATGTTAAACATCATAACTAGCATCAAGGTGGAAATGTCAGGGAAGGTGCACTGAAGGGATCTGAGCTGGGTGTAGGAGCTAGATTTGGGGTCACAGGGCAGCATATGTCAAGGCCATAGGCAGGGCAGAAGCAGAGTGTTAGGGGAGCTGCAGTCATTTCCGATGTTGTTGGGAGGCAGAGAGGCAAGAAGCGAGGCTGGAGAGACGGGGAGAGGCTTAAAGGGCCCTGTGTGCCCTGCCTGCCAGAGAGTTTGGGCTTCATCCTGCAGGCAGTCACTGAATGTAGGGAATGGGTTGATGGCAGTATAAATACTCCAAGCATTATGGATATTTAGTTTGGCATCTCATCTAAATACATTTCCATTGGGATCCAGACTGTATATATATAGGCTCTTCCCTTTGGATGTTAATGTAGTAGCCAAAGTCACTCTTAAAACCTGAGGCAAGACATTGGGACTAGAGTAGAGTGCTTTTAAGCTACTTCAAAATGCAGACCTGATGATGAAGACTTATTACTGCATCATTTATTCAATTTAAAATTGAAATGACTGTTGCATATAAGAAAAGACAACAAAGTAAATTTGCATAGTTCCTCTCAAGCAAAGTGGCTGGTAATGGAAGTCCACTGAAAATGATTTTTCACGTGAATTTTATGTAAAATTGCTTTGAATATCTGGTTTTGAAGGTTTCTAGAAAACTTGTCCTTTTCTTAATCTGTTATTGCTGCAGGATTGGTGAGGCAATGTACAGCTTTCTCTGGGGCTACCACGGCAGCAAGGATAAAAATAGGGTAAACTTTAAGAATCCCAGATATTTTCAGATAACAAAGACTGATTTATGTGGGCCCATTTTGCACTCTGACAAAACATAGAGAAGCTTTTGTGCTGTGATTAGCAAGGGTGCTGATGTCAGTTCTCTTGTCGAGCATCAAGCTTTATTCTGTAGCTAAATTGTGCTTTGTACCATAATCCAGAGAACCTTTGTATCTGCCTTATTAAAGTGTGTAGTTTATGTAATTGCTTTTGTTTTTCAGTTTAATCTGTGCCAGATTCAATGAGAGTGACTCATTTTGTGACTGAGACAAACATTCACATTTGGACCACGTTAAAAATAAATAAATAAGTGGCAGGTGCTGTTGGCTAAAGTCTGTTTTAATGTTGTAATTTCCTGCTGTAAGGGTTCATCTCTTATCCTCTGTAATCATGAGTGCAGTTTATCTACTGCTCCCTGATTGATTGCTACTCATTTCTTGGCTACTTATTTTAGTTTCCAAGAGCCTTTTAAATTTGAACAGTATCATTTCAATAGAGAAGCAAAGAAGTGGCAGAGGAATCACAGTTAACCGGAAGGCAAAGAGTGACACATAAGCTGTGTAGCAGAAGGACACGTTCTGTTCTTTTCTTTCTGTCATTTTCCCAAGGTGTTTCAGGCATGTGTCTTGGTGAAGCTGTCTTAGTTATATTTATTTTATTACGTATATGTTCAGTGTTGGAGCTCTTTTTCTCAAGTGGAAGAGTTTTTGAAAGCACACCTTTCTATTCAGCATGGCTCATCTATCTAATCTAATAGTCTCAAAATTTTACAACTGTAGAGTCTTAGGGGAATTCTTTTTATTGTGCAAGTATTTCTAGGTACCAGACACTGTTATGCACTGAGTATGTAATGAGAAATGGTCACTGTCTTCGCGGACTTTACAGTCTGCTTAGGGGGTTAGATGCTAAATAAATAAATACAAAGAAAATTTAAATTGCAAAATGACAATAATCACTACCTAGATAATAAAATATATTACATAGGTAATAGAGTCCCTAAAATTGTGCCCTACTTTACATTGGGGGCCATTGGGAAGGGAAGGTCTAGAAGGTCAGAGTTGGCCTGCCCAAGACAAAGAAAGAACATACTAGACTCAGGAAATGGCATGTGCAATGTCTCTGAAGCAGGAAACACTTTGGCATCCTATTAACTAACTGTATTAGGAGAAAGAAGTGACAGTTGATAAGCCTAACTATATTAAAAAGATTATAGATGAACTATAGGAGCACAGCAGTGTGGCACTGTTTAGTATAGGGGCAAATGATTCTCCCTACAGTTGAGTAGCCTCTAAGAGCTTCACTAAAAGTGCAGAATAGAGACTGATGCCTATAATACTAAGTGAGTCATTGGGGAATGGATGAATTATGTTCAATGAATTATGTAGTAAGGCATTTTAGAAAGATTTCCATGTAAGACATTAAAGTTTTAAAAAGCCATTCCTGTATTTTAAGACAGAACCTTCACTATCGGAGAAATCACTTACTAAAAGATGTGATTCCTTGATGGCCCTAGATAAATGACATAATACTGTATTTTCTTTTCTCTTTTCTTTTCTATTTTGCAGGCTTACTGCTTGATAGGGAGGGATCCTCAGAAGCTTAACTTTATTAAGAGATGATATTTATTTTGAAATAAATAGATGTCTTCTATATTAACTGAATAGATTTTTGTAATCCAGAAACCGGTGCTAAATTCATGTGAATTAACAAGTTATAATTTTTCAGCGTTCTCTAAACAGTGTTCTCTAAAGCATGTGTAAGAACTCCCCACTGCCTTCCCTTTCTGGACACCGCTAATCATTTACTGTTTACTTGGAGCTTTAGTCAGACTGAAATGTTAATTTAAAACCTTGATGACATTAAAGAACTACATAATATTTTAGGCCTTTGATATTTCTACTAATCTTGTTGAAGGATTGTACCTAGTTTTTTCATGAAGGAGTGCCTCTCCATTTGGGAGTAGTTTTGCAGATACTTTGCCAGGTTTGCTAGATTCTGAAATATTTTCATGTATGGTAAATGTTTTCTTCATTATTAGTCAACTCCTTGAGAGTAGCAATCATGAATTACCTACTTGTCTTTCCTTCCTTTGGGTATTTATAATATAAATGATAACTTACTGACTGGTTAACTTGCTGATTTATCTTCTGGTGTATCTGCATTTCCTTGAAAGGCTACAATTGAAATAGTCCATTAAAATGTTAAACCTAAAGTTACCACCCAAGTTAATTCAGTTGTGGGTACAGGTGTCCAAGTTATTAAAGAGGAAGACCTTTAGAGAGGAGTAGGATGTAGCATTGTTTCTGGGCAGAGCTGTTGGCTTTAAAGACTGCTGAAGCTGAGTGTTTCATTTGGTTCTGCTTTTATTACTTAACCAATGTAAATTTCAAGTAATAGTATGAGAATTTTAGGTTTCTTCAGACATAGCATTAGATTCAAAATTTACCAAAGCTTGTAGAGAGACTATACTGTGAATGCATATCCAGATTGCCAATATATGTTTGTTGGGATGAGAAGGAAAAAGAGAAACGAGAAGGAAAATTGCAGTCAAAGAATACAGATCTTATCCATGTGGTCTTTGAACAATAGACTGCCCAAAAGAAAGACACAGTCTATTTCTTTGCTTGCTTTTCAGGTGAGAAATCAGGGAAGTTTCTGAACCCTTTCCCCCCCACTCCTCCCTGCTCCTTGCACACCTGCACACGAGAGGTGGGGAGGGAGGAGAGAGAAAGAGAGAATGCTATAGCTTAAAATATGAAGGAGTCTTTTGAAGTATCTTTATGTATTCTTTATGGCATGATATTAAGGCATGAAAAAAACAGTGCTTTTTTTTAATGCAGTAATATATACCTAACATAAAATTTACATTTTAACCATTTTCAAGTGTACAGTTTCAGTGGCGTGAAGTACTTTCAGTTTGTTGTGCAGCCATCACCACTGTCCATCGTCCTAAAACTGTACCCACTAAACACTAACTCCTTATCTCTGCCTTCCAGCCACTGGCAACTACCATTCTGTGTTTTGTCTCTATGAATTTAATTAAAATAAGTACCTCATGTAAGTGGGAGTCATACAGTTTTTTGTCCTTTAGAGACTGGCTTATTTCACTTATCAACATGTAGTTTTTTTTGTCATTTTGAGACTGGCTTACTTCACATCTCAAGATTCATCCATGTTATAGCATGTGTCAGATTTTTATTCCCTTCTAAGACTGAATAATATTCTATTATATTGTATATACCACATTTTGTTCATTTCCTCATTCAACAGTGGATACTTGGATTGCTTCTACCTTTCAACTGTTGTGAATCATGCTACTATAAACAGGGGTGTACAAATACCTGTTTGAGACCTTACTTTCTATTCTCTTGGATATTTACTCTCTCCTGAAAGCTTTGGAGGAACTGCCATACTATTTTCTGTACCAGTTACACCATTTTGCTTTCCCATCAGCAGTGCACAAAGGTTCCGATTTCTGCCATTGTGGCCAACACTTGTGATTTTCTGCTTTTTTGATAATAGACATTCTAAGGTGTATGAAGTTGTATCTCACTGTGGTTTTGATTTGCATTTCTCTAGGGATAGTGATGTTGAGCATCTCTTCATGGGCTTATTGGTCATTCATATATCTTTGGAGAATCTGTTCAAGTCCTTTGCCCATTTTTAATTTGGGTTATTTATTTTTGTCGTTATCAGGTTGTAGGAATTCTTTATGTATGCTAGACATTCATCTTTTATCAGATAAATTATTTGCAGACATTTTTTCTCATTCTGTAAGTTGGCTTTTCCTTCTATTGATTGAGTCCTTCAGTGTGTAAGTTTTAAATTTTGATAAATACCTATTTTCTTTTCTTTTCTTTTGTGTTTCTTCTACATTCTTAGTGTCATATCCATGAAGCTTTTCCCTGTTTTCTTCTAAGAGTTTTATAGTCTTAGCTCATACATTTAGGTCTTTGGTGCATTCCGAGTCAATTTTTGTATGATGCAAAGAGTCCAACTTCATTCTTTTACATGTGGATATGTACGATTCCTGGTTCCATTTATTGAAACCATTGCTTTTTTATATTTGGTTAAAAACAAAGTCTTCCTTGTTGACCTGTTATCACATATCAATGTAATATCTTCTAATATCAATTGATATCTTCTAGTCTTCTATTAGAAGATCTAGTAAAGCGTAAAATATGTATATATATAGACACATTATTAAGTTAATTGAGGCATCATGAAATTTTGCTGGAGTGTTAGATTATTATGTCAAAACAGAGAAAACATGTATGTGACTTTCTCTAGAGAATGCATTTGTAAAATTGGTTTGATAAGTGTGCACTCTCTTAAAAAATTTCTGTCAAATTAATGCTAGATGGATATTTTTGTTTTGTTCCTTAGGCATGGAAGAGAAGATGGTTTGTGTTACGCAGTGGTCGCTTAACTGGAGATCCAGATGTCTTGGAATATTACAAAAATGATCATGCCAAGAAGCCTATCCGTATTATTGATTTAAACTTATGTCAGCAAGTTGATGCTGGATTGACATTTAACAAAAAAGAGTTTGAAAACAGCTACATTTTTGATATCAACACCATTGACCGAATATTCTACTTGGTAGCAGACAGTGAGGAAGAGATGAATAAGTGGGTTCGTTGTATTTGTGACATCTGTGGGTTTAATCCTACAGAAGAAGGTAAGCTCAAGATTTTATTATTCAACCTGAGTTCTCCTTTATTATGGCATTTTTAGAACTGTTTCATAAAATTTTTTTATCTCAATTACGCAAAAAATATTGTTTGCTTTTTATAATAGCTAACAAACAACATTTGGAAAACACTGAAGTCTGTAATCGTTTTGGGGAGAAATTTTTTCTAGGTTTTAGGGGAGACTTAACCATGTGGGACAATGTCTAAATAAGTGTCTTGAAAAAGGTAACAAGAAGATATACTTATTTAAGACCATTTCTTGAGTCTGTATATCAAGTTGAACATTATAGCACTGCTATATTTGGCTGTTTTTCACCTATTAAAAGCATCATTTTCATATGACTCAATTCTTTAGTTGTTATCTTAAAAACTATATTGGATTATGAAGTTAGGAAGGAGCCAAGATGATTATCAATACCTATGAAAAGGAAGTCACAATCAGTCACAGAACATGATGAGAAAGTTAACAAAAATGAGTTTGCTTAACACAGAGGTATCCTAAAAAGACCATGGAGGGAGAGGGGGCTCAAGGTTGGGGTAAGACATAGCGAAGAGGGGCACCTGGGTGGCTCAGTTGGTTAAGCGACTGCCTTCGGCTCAGGTCATGATCCTGGAGACCCAGGATCGAGCCCCACATCGGGCTCCCTGCTGGGCGGGAAGCCTGCTTCTCCCTCTCTCACTCCCCCTGCTTGTGTTCCCTCTCTAGCTGTGTTTCTCTCTGTCAAATAAATAAAATCTTAGATCGGAAGAGC
>PITA01031677.1:0-14914 GCA_004023965.1 Spilogale gracilis
CTGTGGCTCGTGCGGGGGCTGCAAGGGGGGCTGTGGCTCCTGTGGCTGCTCCCAGTCCAGCTGCTGCAAGCCCTGCTGCTCCCAGTCCAGCTGCTGCAAGCCCTGCTGCTCCCAGTCCAGCTGCTGCAAGCCCTGCTGCTCCCAGTCCAGCTGCTGTGTCCCTGTCTGCTGTCAGTGTAAAATCTGAGATCTGACCAGAGGCTCAGGGGCCTCCTGCCAATCATGGCTCCCGACCACACATGGTGACTCATCCTATACCCAAAACACACCGTTCTGCGTCCATCCCCTTTAGGAGGGCTGCAGACTGCATCCTCAGAAGACATCCTGTTCCACATTTTCTGATGGAGAAGGGGTTCTTCCTCATACTCTGACCCATGCAGGCATTCGCTAGTACACTCTCGACCGAGGAGAAACTTCCTCCTTGCCAGCTCAGCTTTGCCATCTGCAGGCTCCTTGGTGACTAAGCCCCAGGAACCCCACCTCTCATGCACTGACTGGCTCCCAGTGCTGTCCTAGCCATGCCATCTTCCTGACCTCTTCCTGCTCTGCCCTCCTCTCCACTTCAGCTGGCGCTGATCCCTGGAACCAGGGCTATCCAGACCCACCACCCACCCTTCCCTTCCTCCCCAGGCATCTCCCTGACACCAGCACATCCTTATTCTTGGTCTGGTAAATGCGACTGTGAACTTGAAGCTTCTAAATAAACAGATCCTCCGAGAACTAGCCTCGTTCTTACAGCTGTGGTGGGAGCCAGGGCCACTGCTCGGTGCCGGGGCCCTTTTATTCAATGCATAACCCTCTCAGAGTTTATCCAGGAGAAAGGACATTGGATGCTCTAGATTTTGTGAACAAGGCTGGTTAACACAAAATTATCTAGAAGAGGACGAGATTAGGAACCACCTAACATGGAAAGACTGACACGTGTCCGTGCGATATACAATATGCTGCGTATATTTGGGGGTGAAGGACTCCAGGCAGCCCTATAAACGCCTGTGGGTTCTTCATAGCCTGGGAATGTGGTTTTGTTACCACGGAGCAGACAAAAAGCCTAGACACGGCTGCGTGTACCAGAAAGGCGGATGAGGTGGACGCTCTTTAAGGATCTTAGGTTTCAGGCGCCTGGGTGGCTCAGGGGGTGAAAGCCTCTGCCTTCGGCTCAGGTCATGATCTCAGGGTCCTGGGATCGAGGCCCACGTTGGGCTCTCTGCTCAGCAGGGAGCCTGCTTCCTCCTCTCTCTGCCTGCCTCTCTGCCTACCTGTGATCTTTCTCTGTCAAATAAATAAATAAAATCTTAAAAATCATCATCATCATCATCTTAGGTCTCATATTAAAAATGAACGAACTTTAACGAATGAGCAGGGCCAGGACGCCACGAGCATTCCTTACTGTGAGGCGGCACAACGGTCCCGCGAGCTGTGGCCCTTTAAGACAGGCACACTTTCACACCTCAAATCCACAGCAAAACACAAAATCCAAATAAAGCATGCATGTGCTGTTCTTAGTCCCACATGAAGAAAGAGCTCGTGCCAAGCCTGGTGCCAGAAACCACAGGGGAGTCACTTGCCTGCTGTCCGTGGCAGAGGCCACATGCTGACGTTCAGTGTTGGGTGACTCTGCCCCTCCAAGCCCCTGTTGGCATTGGAAACACCAAAGAAGACTCAGGATACTTTTCAAGAGGACTCTGAAACCTTTTGTGAGACCCAATCCATTTTCCACTCCAAGTCAGGAAATCACTGCAGGGACCACAGTGTGCTCAGGGCAAGTGCCCCCGGCAGGCAGCACAACGATGGCAGAGCCGATCCCTGGGTAGGCAGAGGGTGTCAGGGAGGGCTCATGGGACCCATGTGCTTCCAGCTGGACGTCCCTCTGGGCTGGGGCACAAGCTGGCATCATTCACTGGTGACCACCATCAGCTAAGTACGTGTGTGAGGACATGTGGCTGGCAGTGTGGCCTTTTCCGTGGCCGCTAGCCAGAAGCACAGCTGTCCCTCCGGCCCCACCCAGCGCCAGGTGGGGATGGAGGCTCTATCTTCCCGCTGGCTCTGAGTCCCCCATGTTAAGGGCCATGTAAGTCAAAAGCTGGCTAAGACTGGAACGCAGGGGAACCAGCAGGAAGACATCCAAGAGACACAGATCTCATTAGTAACCAGGAAGGTACGCCTTGAAATGGTGCTGGATGTCCGTGGGAGCACGAGAAGGGCTAGAGTGCAACCACAGCAGAGCCCTGGGCAGCAAGAGTGAGCCTCAGGAACGGGCGAGAGTCCAGGACACGGTCTGGTGCTGTCCAGTACATGTTCGCATGCATGCCCAGTGACTCCCAATTCGGCTGCGGGGTGGGGGCCAGCGGGCAGGCACCTGAGGACCATAAGACTTACGGAGGACACGGACAGTGTGGCTTCTCATCACAGGCCCAAACTGGAAACCATCCATGGACCCACCAAAAGTGGAACGTACAAGGAAATACCACTTAGTTGTGTGATATGAAAGTAGGCAAAACTGAAAATGAAGGCACTTCAACTATGACAAGGACCACGGATGCTGCCACACAGGAAGGAGAAAAGTGTAAGGACCTATTGAGATGTCCAAGCCGCCATCGTGTTTACTCAGAAAAACAGCTCCAGGAGATATGGGCAGCCAGCTCCTGGAAAACAAAGGCGAGCCAGATTGGGGGGAGACGCCCAATCAGTGAACCCCCTTAACCCCCTGGTTCCAGGAGCAGGGAGATGCAAATTAACTCAGGCAGCTACATGACCCTGGGCAGCTTGTGGTTTGAGGGTTTGCCCTATAACAGTTAGCCTGAGAAGTTAGGCAGGGTCGTTCTCTCCTTAGAGACGACCCTGGCCCGGCCAGTGATATTCTGATGCTTGGCGCAAAAAAAAAATAAAGCTTTGCTTGACCTTCACTTTTGTATCAGCCTTGGTCCTCTGACCACAGACCCTATCACAAAGGCCCATCAGCAACGCATGCAGGACGCAGACATCCAGCCCATCTAAGTCGGTGGCATCACTTTTCTCCCAGACCACTTCCAATCTCTTCATTTCCCTTTGCACTTTGTGCCTCGTACTTGTTTCAGGATTCCTCTGTGTGTGAGCTCTGCCCAGGATCTTGGCTTCCAAGCTCTTCTGGGAGTTGAGGCATCTGCCCTCTTGCCAGGGACCTCGCAACCTGCGTCCCACAAGCACCTGCCTCCTGCCTGCTTGGGTGCGGCTGGACAGTCCCCTTCAGCGGGTTTCTAGACCCAAGCTGCTGGTGACGCTCCTGAAACCTGTTCCCCTGACCTCTGAGGACGCACATGTCAGCCACCTGCTCACCGGCTGCCACGCCGGAGCAGGTGTGGTCCCGCCAAAGGCCCCGCAGACCGGGAGAGCTGTGGTGATACTACTTCCGGCAAACGACAACCAACTTCTTATTATAACAAAATAAATATGTTTCATTTAAAAAAAACCACACATCTTTTTTGTCAAATAGAAAATCCATCTTAATATATATAAGGAATTTCAAGAGACCCCTACCACCACCCAATAGCCCGAACACCTTGAAAAAGAACAAAGTTCAACGACTCACACTTCTTGATTTTAAAACTTACTATGAACTACAGTAATCAAAACAGCGGGATGGGGGCACCTGGGTGGCTCAGTTGGTTAAGTGGCTGCTTTCGGCTCAGGTTATGATCCTGGAGACCCAGGATCGAGTCCCACATCGGGCTCCCTGCTCAGCGGGAAGCCTGCCTCTCCCTCTCTCACTCCCCCTGCTTGTGTTCCCTCTCTGGTTGTGTTTCTCTCTGTCAAATAAATAAAATCTTTAAAAAAAAAAAAAAACAGCGGGATGCTGGCATGAAATGGGCTTACAGGCCAGTGAGAGAGAAAACACAGTCCAGAGAGAGACCCCTCCTCACACGTAGGGCCACTGGTCTTCAACAGGAGTGCCCAGACCACTTGGGGGGGAGTGAAAGTCTCAGCAAATGCTCGTGGGACGACTGGGTGTCCGCAGGCAAGAGACTGACGTCAGACCCCTGCCCTCACACCACATAGAAATTAACTCAAAATAGATCAAAGACCTAAATGTAAGAGCTGACACCATAACAGAAGAAAACATCTATGTAGTCAAAGGACACTACCAAGAAAGTGAAAAAATACCCCAGAAAAAGGAAGAAAAAATTTGCCTATCATATATCAGATAAGGTTTAATATCTAGAATATTTAAAGAACTCCTAAAACTGAACAACAAAAAACAACCCAATTTTAAAAAAGGTAAAAGACTTGAATAGACATGCCTCCACAGAAGACACACCAATGGCCCATCAATGGCCAAGACGTACTCAATATCCTTAGCCATTAGGGAGACATAAATCAAAACCACCATGAGATGCCCCCTCTGGATGCAATGGCAGTTACAATTTAAAAAAGAAAGAATAAGAACAAGTGCTGGGGGGATTTGGAACCCTCCGCACAGCTGCTGGGAAGTAAACGGGCCTTCCTTGCGGAAACAGCCGGGCAGTTCCTCTGACTCTTAAACACAGAATTACCACGTGACTCGGCAGTTCTGCTCCGAGGTATTGACCCGAAGGAAGCGAGGGCGGGCACCGACGCGTCTGCACCACGGCCACCGTGGCAGTGCCCACGGCCGAATGTGGTGACCACCCAAGAGCCCGTCAACAGGTAACAGGTGAAAAATGCGCTCTGGGGGTTGGAGCAAGATGGTGGAGGAGCAGGGGACCTAGATATCTTCGGAGTTCAGCGGGACACCTACAGACCCAACTGGAGATGGACGAGGAGAGCGCGATTCTGGGAACAGAAAAGCAACCGCCTCCTGGAAGGTAGGACGCAGGGAGAAGCGAATCGGGGGCGACCTTCCGGAGGACAGCCCGCGGGGAGAGGGGCGGCTCCGGGCAGCAGCAGAGCCGTGGAGCACGTCGGAACCTTTACAGCCCCCTCCCCTGAGGGACGTGGCCCCAGGGGCTAAGCGCGGGGTGAGCCCTCGCGGGGACCGTGCGGTCTCAGGGCCTGCGGGGTCGCGGCACAGCCCGCAGGTGTGGGAGCGGGAAGCCGGCTGCAGAGACGGAGCCGAGGAAGGGGCTCTCAGCTCGGGCTCACCTGAAAGCGGCATCCGAGGCGCGGTCGGACCACCCTCTTCCAGCAGGGTCCCCACAGGTGGCAGATCGGGAGACCCCCTCCTTCCCCCACCGGGAGGGGCGGCGCGGGAGCGCGCTGCCGGGATCTGCGGGGTTTGGAGACTCCCCACGGGGCCGCGCACCAGAAACAGAAACGCTGGGTCTCAGGCCGGGGGACACGGAGCGGGGCCGGAGCCCAGGGAGACGGGCGGGATTGACGGCTCTTCTCTGGGGGCGCACCGGGGAGGAGGGCCGAGCTCTCGGCTCCTCCGGGCCAGGCGGAGGACTGGGAGCCGCCATCTTGATTCCCAGCAGCCAAAGCGGTACGGAAAGCGCTCAGGGAACAAAAGCTCCCGAGAGCCATCGGGAGCAGATCGCGGAGCCTGGCCCCGGCGAGGGCGGGGCACTTCCGCCTCGAGCAAAGACGTCTGGGAATCTCTGCAACAGGCCCTGCTCCCAGATGATTGGTGAGGTCATCCAGCCAAGACCAAGTCCACCCATCAGTGAGAACTGCGGGATTTCAGAGCTGGGGGAAGGCATCATGTGGAATTCATGGCTTTCTTCCCATGATTCTTTTGAAGTTAAATTTTTTAATTTTATTTTTTTCTTATTCTATTTTTTAATTTTTTTCTTTCCTATTTTAACATTTTTAAACTATTTTGTCTTATCAATACTTTTTAAAATCCTTTCTAATTTTCATGGTTTTAGTCATATTTAAGTTGTATTGTATTTAAGTTGTATTTAAGTTTATTGTATTTATTTTCATTATATCATTGTATTTAAGTTTATTTTTTCTTTACATATAGGTTTTCTTTCTTTAAAACGTTGGGATACAATTTCTTTATTTTCATTGTATCATTGTATTTATTTATTTTTTGTTTACATATAGGTTTTTCTTTCTTTAAAACGCTGGGATATAATTTCTTCTACTAGATAAAAAGATACCCTAAAGCTAGCAAATGGCTTTGTTGTAGTCTCCAGCCTCATCACATTCTTTCCTCTTTTTTTCTTTTTTCTTTTCTCAACCAACTTCTTGTCAATTCCTTTAGAATCTTTTTTAATTTTCACCTTTACAGTCATATTCCATCCCTTCATTGTATATACCCTTATTTTTGTACATATATAAGTTTTTCTTTCTTTAAAATTTTGGGAGGCAGTTTTTTCTAATGGACCAAAATACACCCAAAATCAAGTCTAATCATATATAAAGACAGATAGGTATAGATAGATATAGATTCTTTTTCTTTCCCTTTTTCTCCCTCCGGTTTTGGGTCTCTTCTGATTTGGTTAGTGTATATTTTTTCTGGGGTCGTCGCTACCCTTTTAGTATTTTGTTCTCTCATTCATCTATTCTTACCTGGATAAAATGACAAAGTGGAAAAACTCACCTCGAAAAAAAGAAAAAAAAAGAACAAAAGGCAGTACCGATGGTTAGGGACCTGATCAGTAGGGACATGAGTAATATGTCAGAACTAGAGCTCAGAATGATGAGTATCAGGGTGCTAGATGGGCTTCAAAAAAGCATGCAATATATTAGAGAATCCCTTTCTAGAGAAATAAAACGCCTCTTCTGGAGAAATAAAAGAACTAAAATCTAACCAAGTTGAAATCAAAAAAGCTCTTAATGAGGTGCAATACAAAATAGAGACTCTTACTCCTCAGATAAATAATGCAGAAGAGAGAATTAGTGATCTAGAAGACCAAATGATGGGAAATAAAAAAGCTGAGAAAGAGAGAGACAAATAACTACTGGACCACGAAAAGAGATTCCGAGAGATAAGTGACACCATAAGATAGAACAATATTAGAATAATTGGGATCCCAGAAGAAAAAGAAAGAGAGGGTGGCAGAAGGTATATTGGAGCAAATGATAGCAGAGAATTTGCCTAACTTGGCAAAGGGAACAAGCAAAAAAATCCAGGGGGCATGGAGAATCCCCCTCAAAATCAATAAAAATAGGTCCACACCCCATCATCTAATAGTAAAACTTACAAGTCTCAGTGACAAAGACAAAATCCTGAAAATAGCTTGAGAGAAGAGGTCTGTAACATACAATGGCAGAAATAATAGATTGGCAGCAGACCTTTCCACAGAGACCTGCAGGTCAGAAAGGACTGGCATGACATATTCAGAGCACTAAATGAGAAAAATATGCAGCCAATAATATCCAGCTAGGCTACCATTGAAAATAGAAAGAGAGATTAAGAAAAAAAAAAAAAACTTCTAGAACAAGCAAAACCTAAAAGAATTTGCAAACACCAAACCAGCCCTACAGGAAATACAGAAAGGAGTCCTCTAAGCAAAGAGAGAGCCTAAAAGTGACAGACCAGAAAGGAACAGAGACAATATACAGTAACAGTAACCTTGCAGGCAATACAATGGTACTAAATTCATATCTTTCAATAGTTAACCTCAATGTAAATGGGCAAAATGCCCCAATCAAAAGACACAGAGTATCAGAATGGATTAAAAAAAAAAAAGACCCATCGATATTCTGTCTCCAAGAAACTCATTTTAGACCCAAAGACATCTCCAGATTTAAAGTGAGGGGGTGGCAAAGAGTTTACCATGCTAATGGACATCAAAAGAAAGCTGGGGTGGCAATCCGTATATCAGACAAATTAGATTTTAAGCCAAAGACTATAATAAGAGATGAGTAAGGGTACTATATCATACCTAAAGCATCTGTCCAACAAGAAGATCTAACAGTTTTAAATATCTATGCCCCTAATATGGGAACAGCCAATTATATAAACCAATTAACAACCAAATCAAAGAAACACATTGACAATAATACAATAATAGTAGGGGACTTTAACACACCCCTCACTGAAACAGACAGATCATCTAAGCAAAAGAGGAAATGAAGACTTTAAATGACACACTGGACCAGATGGACATCACAGATATATTCAGAACATTCCATCCCAAGACAATTCTTTTTGTTTTGTCTTGTTTTGTTTTGAAGAACATACACATTCTTCTCTACTGCACATGGAACATTCTCCAGAATAGATCACATCCTGGGTCATGAATCGGGTGACCAAAAGTTTGGGATCTTTCTCTGCATATTTTCAGACCACAATGCTTTGAAACTAGAACTTAACCACAAGAGGAAAGTTAGAAAGAACTCAATTACATGGAGGCTAAAGATTATCCTACTAAAGAATTAATGGGTCAACCAGGCAATTAAAGAATTTTAAAAATTCATGGAAACAAATGAAAATGAAAACACAACTGTTCAAAATCTTTTGGGACACAGCAAAGGCAGTCCTAAATGGAAAGTATATAGCAATACAAGCCTTTCTCAAGAAACAAGAAAGGTCTCAAGTACACAACCTAACCCTACACCTAAAGGAGCTGGAGAAAGAACAGAAAATAAAGCTTAAACCTAGCAGGAGAAGATAAATAATAAAGATCAGAGCAGAAATCAATGAAATAGAAAACAAAAGAACTGTAGAACAAAGCAACAAAACTAGGAGCTGGTTTTTTGAAAGAATTAACAAGATTGATAAACCCCTGGCCAGACTTACCAAAAAGAAAACAGAAAGGACACACATTAATAAAACCATGAATGAAAGAAGAGAGATCACAAGCAACACCAAAGAAATACAAACAATTATAAGAACATATTATGAGCAACTATATACCAGCAAATTTGACAATCTGGAAGAAATATATGCATTCCTGGAGACATGTAAACTACCAAACCTGAACCAGGAGGAAATAGAAAACCTGAACAAATCCATAACCATTAAGGAGATTGAAGTAGTCATTAAAAATCTCCCAAGAAACAAGAGCCCAGGGTCAGACGGCTTCCCAGGGGAATTCTACCAAACATTTAAAGAAGAATTAATACTTATTCTCCTGAGACTGCTCAAAAAAATAGAAATGGAAGCAAAACTTCCAAACTCATTTTATGAGGCCAGCATTACCTTGATCACAAAACCAAAGACCCCATCAAAAAGGAGAATTACAGACCAATATCCTCGATGAAAATGGATACAAAAATTATCACCAAAATACTAGACAGTAGGATCCAACAGTACATTAAAAGGATTATTCACCATGACCAAGTGAGATTTATTCCTGGGCTGCAAGTTTGGATCAACATACACAAATCAATCAATGTGATACAGTACATTAATAAAAGAAAGAACAAGAACCATCTGATCCTCTCAATAGATGCTGGAAAAGCATTTGACAAGTGCAGCATCCTTTCTTGATCAAAACTCTTCACAGTGTAGGGATAGAGGGTACATACCTCAGTATCATAAAAGCCATCTATGAAAAACCCACAGCAAATATCATTCTCAATGGGGAAAAACTGAGAGCTTTTCCCCTAAAGTCAGGAACATGGAAGGGCTGTCCATTATCACCATGCTATTCAACATAGTACTAGAATTCCTAGGCTCAGCAATCAGACGACAAAAAGAAATAAAAGGCATCCGAATCAGCAAAGATGAAGTCAAACTCTCATCTTTGCAGATGATATGATACTCTATGTGGAAAACCCAAGGCTCCACTCCAAAACTGCTAGAACTCATACAGGAATTCAGTAAGGTGGCAGGATATAAAATCAATGCATAGAAATCAGTTGCATTTCTATACGCCAACAGCAAGACAGAGAAAGAGAAATTAAGGAGTCAATCTCATTTACAACTTCATCCAAAACTATAAAATACCTAGGAATAAACCTAACCAAAGAGGCATAGAATTTGTACTCAGAAAACTATAAAGTACTCATGAAAGAAATTGAGGAAGACACAAAGAAATGGAAAAACATATCATGCTTACGGATTGGAAAAACATTGTGAAAATGTCTATGCTACCTAAAGCAATCTACACATTTAATTCAATCCTTATCAACATGCCATCATTTTTTTCAAAGAAATGAACAAATAATCCTAAAATTTATATAGAACCAGAAAAGACCCTGAATAGTCAGAGGAATGTTGAAAAAGAAAACCAAAGGTGGTGATATCACAATTCCAGACTTCAAGCTCTATTACAAAGCTCTAATCATCAAGACAGTATGGTATTGGCACAAAAACAGACACATAGATCAATGGAACAGAATAGAGAGCCCAGAAATGGACCCTCTCTAATGACCCAACTCTATGGTCAACTCATCTTTGACAAAGCAGGAAAGAATGTTCAGTGGAAAAAAGACAGTCTTTTCAATAAATGGTGTTGGGAAAATTGGACAGCCACATGCAGAAGACCTCAATGTGACACAGGAGTCCATCAAAAACCTGGAGGAGAACACAAGCAGCAACCTCTGTGAGCTCAGCCACAGCAACTTTTTCCTAGAAACATCGCCAAAGGCAAGGGAAGCAAGGTCAAATGTGAACTATTAGGACGTCGTCAAGGTCAAAAGCTTTAGTACAGCAAAAGAAACAGTCAACAAAACCAAAGGACAACTGACAGAATGGGAGAGGATATTTGCAAATGACATATCAGATAAAGGGCTAGAATCCAAAATCTATAAAGAACTTATCAAACTCAACACCCAAGGAACAAATTATCCAATCAAGAAATTGCAGAAAACATGAACAGACATTTCTCCAAAGAAGGCATCCAAATGGCCAACAGACACATGAGAGAGTGCTCAACATCACTCATCATCAGGGAACTACAAATCAAGACCACAGTGAGACACCACCTCACACCAGTCAGAATGGCTAAAATTAACCAGTCAGGAAATGACAGGTGTTGGTGAGGATGCGGGGAAAGGGGAGCCCTCCTACACTGTTGATGGTAATCCAATCTGGTGCAACCACTCTGGAAAACAGTATGGAGATTCCTCAAAAAGTTAAAAATAGAGCTACCCTACAATCCAGCAGTCACACTACTGGCTATTTACCCTAAAGATACAAATGTAGTGACCTGAAGGGGCACATGCACCCCAATGTTTATAGCAGCAATGTCCACAATAGCCAAACTATGGAAAGAGCCCAGATGTCCATCAACAGATGAATGGATAAAGAAATAGTGTATATTTATATATATATATATATATAATGGAATGGAATATACATATATATATAATGAAATACTATGCAGCCACCAAAAAGAATGAAATCCTGCCATTTGCAATGATGTGGAGGGTAATATGCTAAGCAAAATAAGTCAATCAGAGAAAGACAATTATCATATGATATCTCTGATATGAGGAATTTGAGAGGCAGGGTGGGGGGTTATGGGGGGTAGGGAGGGAAAAAATGAAAGTGGGACTGAGGAGGGAGACAAACCATAGGAGACTCTTAATCTCAGGGTTGCTTGGGGTGGGGTAGGAATAGGGTGGCTGGGTTATGGAAAAAATAAAACTTAATTTTAAAAAATGTGGTCTAGCTACATGTGGAATGTTATTCAACCATAAACAGGAATGGGGCTCTGACCCCTGCTACAACATGGACAAGCCCTGAGCATGACATGCTGAGTGGAATATGCCAGTTATAAAAGGACACTGTATTATTTCATGGTATGAAATATCTAGAGTGGGCAAATTCCTAGAGGTGGAAAGTAGATTAGAAGCAACTACAGCTGGGGAGAGGGGGAGATGGGGAGTTACTGCTTAATGGGGACAGAATTTCTGTCTGAGGTGAAAAAATACAAAAATGGAGGGGTAATGATTACAAAACATCATTAACATACTTAATGCCACTGAATTGTAGGGGCAAATGGTTTTTTAAAAAGTACTTTAAAACAACAATAAGTTAACCAGATATCTTATTTAGAAATTATGGTTCTCCTGGTATTTTGATAGGTGTTGTATTAAATGTAGACTGCTTTGGGTAGTATAGAGATTTTAACAAGCCCTACAATATATCAATAGCATTTCTCACAGAGCTGAAACAATCCTAAAATTTGTACGGAGCCAGAAAGACCCCTAATAGTCAAAGGAATGTTGAAAAGGAAAACCAAAGCTGGTGGCATCACAATTCTAGACTTTAAGCTCTATTACAAAGCTGTGATCATCAAGACAATATGCTACTGAACAAAAACAGACACACAGATCAATAGAACAGACTAGAGACCCCAGATAGGGCCCCTCAACTCTGTGGTCAACTAATCTTTAGCAAAGCAGGAAAGAATATACAATGGGGGGGAAGAGAACAGTCTCTTCAACAAATGGCGCTGAGAAAATTGGATAGCCCCATGCAGAAGAATGAAACTGGACCATTTTCTTACACCACACAAAAAGATAATCTCAAAATGGATGAAAGACCTAAATGTGAGACAGGAAACCATCAAAATCCTAGAGAAGAACACAGGCAGTAAACTCTTTGATACTGGCCACTGCAACTCCTTTAAAAACACAACTCTAAAGGCACAGGGAAAAAAAGTGAGAATGAACTATTGGGACTTCAAGATAAAAAGCTTCTGCACAGTGAAGGAAACAATCAACAAAACCAAAAGACAACCTACAGAATGAGAGAAGATATTTGCAAATGACCCATCTGATAGAGAGTTAGTATCCAAAATCTATAAGGAACTGATACAACTCAACACCTAAAACACAAATAACCCAGTTAAGAAATGGGCAGAAGGCATGAACAGTCATCTCTCTAAAGAAGACATACATATGACCAAGAGACACATGAAAAATTGTTCAGTGTCACCTGGCATCAGGGAAATACAAATCAAACAACAGTGAGATACCACCTCACACCTGTCAGATGGCTAAAATTAACAAGTCAAGAAACAACAGATGTTCGCGAGGATGCAGAGAAAGTAGAGCTCTCTTACACTGTGCTGGGCACACAGGCTGGTGCAGTCACTCTGAAAAACAGTATAGAGTTTCCTTTAAAAGTTTTGCATGGATATCCCAGAGATACAGATGTAGTGAAAAGAAAGGCCATATGTGCCCCAATGTTCACTGCAGCAATGGCCACAATCGCCAAACTGTGGGAAGAGCCAAGGTGCCCATCAACAGATGAATGGATAAAGAAGATGTGGTCCATATATACAATGGGATACTACACCTCCATCAGAAAGGATGAATACCCAACTTTTGTAGCAACATGGACTGGACTGGAAGAGATTACGCTGAGTGAAATGAGCCAAGCAGAGAAAGTCAAGTATCACATGGTTTCACTTCCTTGTGGAGCATAAGGAGTAACCTGGAGGACAGTGAGAGAAGGAAAGGAAGTGGGAAGTAGGATAATTCAGGGAGAGAGACAAAACATGAGAGACTTTGGACACAGAAACAAACTGAGGGACTTGGAGGGAGGAGGTGGGGGGATGGGAGAGCCTGGTGGTGGGTACTGAGGGCACCTATTGCGTGGAGCACTGGGGGTGGGGCATGAACAATGAATCTTAGAACACTGAAAAATAAAATAAAAATTTTTTTAAAAGTATTGCATGGAGCACTGGGTGTTATTTGCTAACAATGACTCTTGGAACACTACGTCAAAAACTATTGATGCACTGTATGGTGACTAACATAACATAATTTTTAAAAAGGTTAAAAATGGAACCCTATGACCCAGTAAGTGCACTACTAGGTATTTAAAAAAGGATACAAAAATACAGATTCAGAGGGATTATAACACCAGTGTCCACAATAGCAAAACTATGGTAACAGCCCAGATGTCCATTAAAAAAAAATGAAATCTTGGGGCACCTAGTTGGCTCAGTCGTTAAGCGGGTCTGCCTTCAGCTCAGGTCATGACCCCAATGTCCCAGGATCAAGCCCCGCATTGGGATCCCTGTTCGGCGTGCTTGTGTTCCCTCTCAGGCTGTTTCTCTGTGTCAAATAAATAAATAAAATCTTTTTAAAAAAAGAATGAAATCTTGTCATCTGCAATGACATGGATGAAACTAGGCGGTATTATGTTATACAAAATAAGTCAGAAAAGACAAATATCATATGATCTCATTCATATATAGAATATAAGAAACAAAACAGATGAGCATTGGGGAAGGAAAAAAAGAGAAGGAAGAAAACCATAAGAGATCCTTAATGATAGAGAACAGATGGAGGGTGAATGGAGGTGGGAGGGGCTGGATGGGAGATGGGGATTAAGGAGGGCACCTTCTGTAATGAGCACCGGGTATTGTGGTGAATCTCTAAGTTCTACTCCAGAATCCAATATTGCGCTGTATACTAACTAACTAGCATTTAAATAACAATTTTAAAAGAAGGAAATTACAGTTCTCCGAAGTCATCTCTACAGGAGGTGGTGTGGAATTTGGGCCAGCACCTCTGGCCCCTGCAAATAAGCCAAAGCCTGGCCTTCGTGTGCATCCTGCAGAGAGAAGCACATGCACCTAAGAACTGCAGATATTCCTTTCCCTTAAAATTGAAGAAAAGCTAAGAATACTAGAAAATAATTTCTATTAATAACAGTGAAACAAAATAGGAAGAAGTTAAATTTAGAAACATGAAAAAGAGGACGTCAAAGCCAATGGGAGGTCAGGGATGGAAGCACCTACACACACGTACATACACACACACACACACTGATTGTGCCCTGGAGAAAAGGCACAAACAGGAAGTAGAAAGTCAGTATGTCATCAGCCTGATCTCTGGACAGGTATATAAAGGGTTCCCGGCCCAGGTGGCTCCACACCTGAACACCTGTCCTCTGCACCTGCTCCTCTGACCTGCTCCACCCTCAACCCACCAGAACCATGGGCTGCTCTGGCTGTTCCGGGGGCTGCGGCTCCGGCTGTGGGGGCTGCGGCTCCAGCTGCTGTGTGCCCGTGTGCTGCTGCAAGCCCGTGTGCTGCTGTGTGCCAGCCTGCTCCTGCTCCAGCTGTGGCTCGTGCGGGGGCTGCAAGGGGGGCTGTGGCTC
>PITA01031678.1:0-14913 GCA_004023965.1 Spilogale gracilis
AAAGAGATGGGGGGAGGGAGAAAGAGGGAAAGGAAGGAAAGGGGCAACCTTCACAGGACACTAAGGGACACAGCCAAGAATAGTGAATATTCATTCCATTAGGCTGGTGGCTCCGAACAGGTGCAATTTTGCCCCCTCTCACCCCCACTCCCCAACCCTTGGCACAGGGGGTCACTTGGCAATGTCTGAGACATCTCTGGTTGTCATAAATGGGTGGATACTGTTGGCATTCAATGGGCAGAGGCCAGGGCTGCTGTCACACATCCTACAATGGACAACTGTGACATCCCAAGTATCAATAGTGCCCAGGCTGAGAACTGCTGATGTCCCAACTGGCCAGGTCTGACTTCACCCTCTGTCACAGCAGATGGCTGGGCAGAGGGTGGGAGATCCTACCAGGCCCCACTCTATGAGGAGGGCACTGTCCACGCTCCACCCTGCTTCTTCCTCCCGGAGGCTGGCCAACAGACTCCTCCTCCTGGCATTTGGCAAATGCCACAGAGATCTAACTGTGATGACAAAAGCATCCCGCCGCCCTTCATTTCCAGCAGGGAGCCTCTCTCTCCCTGGGGCCCCCTCCAACTGCATCTCCCATAATCCCCCCAGACTGTTTACACAACAATAAGAACAACATTAAGATCCCCAATCGACCTGGTAAACTAACCATTGTTTAAAAATCATGTTTTAAAAAAAAAATCTTGTTTCTCATGGATGACTTGGCGAAACAAAAAAATGTTTTGCTCTATTAGCAAAATCAGATTATCCCATTTCCTCCCCCCTACAGCAATACTATAGTATTTTTAGACTAAAAGCAACATTTTAGCAAAAGCAACATTTTAGCACAGGCGGCCGCTCCCTAAATATCAGACGTGTCTGAGGGCACACACCTACAAACCTCATGATCTTTGACTGAGTTCATACTGTTAAGTCAGTTCTCTGTTTTTCAGGTAAGTGTATTCCAAAATGAAACTCCCTATCACCACTACAAAAAGAAAGCAAGTATTACTTGGCACAAACAGAAGAACCATAAAAATAATTGCTAGCCTTTCAAAGTCTGGCCACAAGCCACCCAAAGTGATCTTTGGCGATGTTTCTCCATCAGTCTTTCCAAGTCGCACAAATGAAAGAAAACAGATACTAGCTGATGAATTCAGCACTGTTCTGGGCACTTGGGCAGTGCACTCAGTTGAGTCTCCAACTCTTGGTTTCAGCTCAGGTCATGATCCCAGGGTCCTGAGATCAAGCCCCACGTCAGGCTCCTCACCCAGCATGGAGTTTGCTTGAGATCCTCTCTCCCTTTCCCTCTGTCTGCCCCCCTAGACACATCTTAAAGAAAAGGGAGGAGGGGTACACCTGGGTGGCTTAGTCGGTTAAGCATCTGCCTTCAGCTCAGGTCATGATCAGGGTCCTGGGATGGAGTCCTGCATGAGGCTCCCCACTGAGCAGGGAGCCTCCTTCTCCCTCTGCCTGCTGCTCCCCCTGTTTGTGCTTGCTCACACACACTCTCTCTCTGACAAATAAATAAAATCTTAAAAAAAAAAAATTCAGCACTGTTCTAGCTCTTCAGGTAAAAGTCATTGCTAAGAACATTACAAGTAGTCTTTTTCTTTAGAAATTAAACCAGGAAAAAAAATATAAATAAATAAATAAATAAATAAATAAATAAATAAATAAATAAAAAGAAATTAAACCAGGAATGCCTGGTTGGTTAAGCGTCTGCCTTCAGCTCAGGTCATGATTCCAGAGTCCCCAGATCGACCCCTGCATCAGGCTCCCTGCTCAGCTGGAAGCCTGCTTCTTCTCCCTCTCTCACAGCCCCTGCTTGTGTTCCCTCTCTAGCTGTGTCTCTCTCTGTCAAATAAATTTTTAAAAATCTTAAAAAAAAAAAGAAAAAGAAAAAGAAAAAGAAATTAAACCAAAGTCCACTCACTGTCATAAGTGAAGCTAGATGCACCCACCCAATCCCAAAAGTGGCCACAAAATACCACCAGAGAGAATTCAGGACTTGCCTCATTTGCATTTGGGAACGATACTAAAAGAAAGTTGTCTTCTGAGAACAGCCAAAAGTCCAAAGATGGACTGGTCAGCGCTTTGCCTCTTCACCGGATGTCTTCGGTCAAGGTCAGTCACACTCTTTCGGCCTCCAGTCACTGGCCTTCCTCCGGGAAGCCCCCTAAAGCATGGTTCCCATACCCACCTCTACCCTTCAGCATCCCTGCCTGGGTCTGTAATCCCAACATCCCCTGGTGTCACTGCCTGGTTCCGGGCAGGGAATCGGTAACAGGAAATGGTTGGCATTAGTGCAGCTGAACAGGCTGGCAGAGGACGCCGAGGGCACTTCCCAGTGGGCTGTTGCCCAGGCTTCTCCCAACTGTTCTCATCCAAGGCGGGTCAAGGAGCTGTTTACGCAACTCTCCACTCTACCAGGAGAGGGGAGGGGCTGGGGTCTACGGATGTCACGGATCAGCACGACCCCCTCCTCCATCCTGCCCCCAAACACACCTCTGTACACTGTATACCTAATACCACCCAAACTGTGTCAGAAGGATGCTGAACACACACACACACACACCCCTATATACATCCGATCCTCATTTTTTGTGGTTTCTGTATTTGCAATTCCACCCACTACCTAAAATTTATAACCTCAAAACCAAGCCTCACAGCACTGTTGCGGTCACTCACAGACACGTGCAGAGTGACGGAACACCTGTATGACCTCTCACAACCTCCCCAGCTGAGGTGGGCCGATGCAACACTTCCAGTCCTGGCTCCCTGCAAGTCCTTCTCACGGTCTATTTAGGGCCATGCTTTTTGCATTGTGAAGCTTTTTGTTAATGACATCACTATTTAAAATGGCCCCCAAAAGCACAGTGCTGACATGCTGTCCAGTGTCCTGGGAACAGGATACTTCATAAGCTGCAGTGCCATTGGTTATGAGTCCAACGTTAATGAACCAACAACATATATTACATAGAGAGTCTTTAAACCAAAATATACCTTTAAAATGAGGTAAAGCATGACCAGAAGCTTGCAGAAAACTAACCCTGTGTCTCCCCTAGGAGCAATAACTCAGTATTGGCTAATTCAAGGCTGGCAGGGACCTTCCAGAGCATAACCACCATGCATAACGAGAATCCCCCAACTGTGTCTAATACTACCTCCATCGTGTCAAAGGAGAAAGGGTGTTTTGACCCCACAAATCGGAAAGGACAGCTTCAGGCCATTCAGTGGAAGAAAGGTCTGAATGAGAATGCATTGGCATTCTTGTTCTTCTGTCACATAAACAGTGACATCCACGCTACTGGCGGGCCCAGATCCTGGCGCGGTGCCGAGGACTGCTGCAAGGACACACACAGCCTGCCACCGCCCTGTCACTAGACTCAGTCACAAGAGGTCTGAGATGGCTCCTCGTGGCATCAAGTCTCCTGTGAGGCACTTTCAGCTAGAGACCGTGCTCAACGAGACCCTCTCCAAAGATGAGGAAGAAGAGGATGTGATGTCACCCAGTGCAAGAGTCACACCCTCCAGGTTAGCAGAAGAACAATTCTGAAGGCTCACCAGGACTCCCAACGCTCCCCTGCACACACGCTGGCTGGCTCTCTCTCTCCCCAGGTCCTCATGTTGCCCAAGAGGAAGCTGGGGCACAGAGGGGAGAAGACAGTGGCCCGGAACAATATAAGCAGGAAAACAGCAAAATTGGTACATTCATCCTAGTTTGTGTGACCCCAGAATCCAAACTCTCACCTAACATCCCAGGATGTGGAGATGGTGACCTGAGCCAAAGGCACATGCTTAACCATCTGAGCCACCCAGGCACCCCTAGCATCTCATATTTAAAGCTGAAAACTAACTCACTTGACAAGCCCAGACATCACCTAAGCCGCTGTTTCTCAGTAGAGGAAAAGAGACAAAGGCAGAGGGGGCCCAGGGTGTCTTCTCTCTGCCTGACACTCCCTTCTGGTACTCACACCTCAAGCTTCCCACCCTCATGTTCAAATCATGTGGTTAAGACTTGATGCCATCAACCAGTGAAGATTCTGAGCCATGGAGTCGCATCAGAAGAATGAGTAAGCAGCAATCTGAGAATGTCCAACAGACTTCTACCTGGACCATCTAGAAAAGGTTATCCCCCCTCCCCATCCCCAGAAGATCATAAACTGGAGATCAGCTTCAGGCATTCCTTCTCTCAAAAAGGATTTGCTGGGCACCTACTCTGTGCCAGCCTCTGTGTGATGGTGATTAAGTTGTCACCAACCAGGGCCCCGGTATTCCCAGCTCAATGACCACATGAGCACATGTCTCACTCCAACTGTGCAAGACATAAAAGCAGGTGCCCTGAGAGGCTCTGATTGGGATCTGATCTCTAATTAGGAACATCAGGGAAGGCACCTCTGAGAACAAGAGACCCCAGTAAGGCTTAATGGCAGACGGAGCTTTGACTAGGCGAAGAGGGGAGAGGACATTCCAGGCAGAGAACAGCACGTGCAAAGGTCCTGTGTCAAGAGGGAGCCCAGGAGGAGATACTGAGCACAGTGTGGCTGGAGGAGAAAGGGGCCAGGCAGTACCACACAGTGTGTGAAAATGGTGATGAAAGGAGGATGGAAGGAGGAGGAGAACTTGCTGAGATGGTGTAAATGCACATACCTTCATCATCCAACACGCAGGCACTGCCCACACATGGCTACTGAGGACTGAAGTGTGGCTAGGGCCACTGAGGCACTAAATTTTTAACTTTATTTAATTCTAATTATTTTAACTCTGAATGTAGATAGCCACATGAGGTTCATGACCACCACAGTGGACAGCACAGGGCCTCATAAAAATGGAAAGCCACAACAGGGCTGCAAGCAAAACGTTTTCACGATCAGAGCATTTGGACCAATCTGCTCTGGCCACAGGGTAGTGCCGTCACTGGCCAGTCAACACCTTGGAGGCGGGGAGGTAAGTGACGACAGTGATGGTGGTCCTGAGGGACACGAGCACAGACTAACATATGCCAGGCAATTTGGCGGGAAGGGGGGGAGCAGTGAACGTGGGAGGCATTGTTAAAGGATGAGCCAGGGAAGATGAGAGCGAAGGCAACATCCGGGGTGATGCCTGGGTTTCCAGATTGTGCCTCTAAGAAACAGCACCTGCTGTGGGAGCTCAGGAACACTGGAGGAGGGAAGATTAGGTTTGTGGTTGGAGCCACCCGTGAGTTTGCTTTCAAGCAGGCTGAGGGCAGGGAGTCAGGAGGAGGACAGAAGACCTGGTTCTCTGGTAGGGTGGTCTGAAGTTATGGGAATGGGTGAACTGCACTCAGACTTCTATAGGGAAGACCATCCAGGACCAAATTTTCAACAACCACAACATTTAATGGTGAAAGAGGAGGCAGTGAGGATACAGGAAATGCTGACAAAGTGCATCTCTAAAACCCAGGGTAGACAGGAGAAATGAAAGCATACGTCCACAAAGAGACCTGAATGTTCTTTACGGTATTATTCATAACATGCAAGAACTGGAAATAATCCAAATGTCCATCTTGGTGAAAAAAAAAAAGTGATATGCCCACAAAATGGAATCCTATTAAGCAATAAAAAGGCACTTCGAAACCACTGCGCTGAAAGAAACCAGACACAAGACAACGTATCGCATAATTTCATTTACATGAAATTTACAAAAAATGCAAACCTATGGAATAGAAAGATCAGTGGGACTAAGTGCAAATGGACACCAGGGAACTTTGTGGGGTGACGGAAGTGTTTGAAAACCAGACTGTGGTGATAACTGCACCCAGTCTGTAACTTTACTTTTATTATTTTTACCTTTATTTTTAAGTAATCTCTACACCCAACATGGGGCTCGAACTCACAACCCAGAGATCAAAAGTCTCATGCTCTTTCCAACAACCCAGCCAGACACCCTTTTAACTTCACTTAAAAAAAAAAAAAAAGAATTGTGGGGCGCCTGGGTGGGCCAGTCAGTTAAGTTAATCATGAGATCTGCCTTGATCTCAGGGTTCTGGGATGGAGCCCCACTTTGGGCTCCCTGCTCAGTGCGAAGTCTGTCTCTCCCTCTCCCTCTGCCCCTCCCTGTACGTGCTTGCACTCTAATAAATAAAATCTTTTAAAGTAAAAATCAGGGGCGCCTGGGTGGCTCAGTTGGTTGGGCAACTGCCTTCGGCTCAGGTCATGATCCCGGAGACCCGGGATCGAGTCCCACATCGGGCTCCCTGCTCGGCGGGAAGCCTGCTTCTCCCTCTCTCACTCCCCTTGCTTGTGTTCCCTCTCTGGCTGTGTTTCTCTCTGTCAAATAAATAAAATCTTTAAAAAATAAAAAATAAAATAAAAAATAAAAAAAAATAAAGTAAAAATCAACAAACTGTACATTTACTACATAGGAACTTTGTTATGTAAATTATGCTTCAGTAAAGTGGTTTAAAAAAATTAGTAGAGTATGAACCGAATCAGCTTTTTTTTTTTTTTTAAGATTTTATTTATTTATTTGACAGAAAGAGAGATCACAAATAGTCAGAGAGGCAGGCAGAGAGAGAGGAGGAAGCAGGTTCCCCACTGAGCAGGGACCCCCCCCCCACGCAGGCCTCCATCGCAGGACCCTGAGACCATGACCCGAGCCGAAGACAGAGGCTTTTTTTTTTTTTTAATATTTTATTTATTTGACAGAGAGAAACACAGCCAGAGAGGGAACACAAGCAAGGGGAGTGAGAGAGGGAGAAGCAGGCTTCCTGCCGAGCAGGGAGCCCGATGCGGGACTTGATCCCCGATCTCCAGGATCATAACCTGAGCCGAAGGCAGTTGCTTAACCAACTGAGCCACCCAGGCGCCCCGAAGACAGAGGCTTTAACCCACTGAGCCACCCAGGTGCCCTGAATCAGCTCTTTCTAAACCCTGTTCATAACTAGAACTTCCTAGTCCAAATACATCAAAAATCAAAGCATCCTCATCCAATCTGGCCACAAAGTCTTGGTTCGGCCAGAGTGCAAGCTCCCCTGCCCTACAATACCCCACCAGAGCCTCGACATACCTGGTTGGAGTAATGGAAAGCAGTTAATCATTTTCTCAGATTTGATCAGAACAGAGTCATGAAATCTGTAATATTTGTAATGTCCCATCATCAAAGGCCACTGTCTCTCAACACAGCATTCGGGAACGCCCCCAGTAGCAAGCCTCATGTAAAGGCCTATTTATCACCATTTGCCCTAGCAAATACTAAGTTGTGGTGAGTGCTTACTGTTCTAAACCTGCATGGATTAAGTCTCTACAACGACCCTCTGAGGTACCCAGAATTCTTGTTTGTCCCACTTTACAGATGGAAAAACTGAGACCCAGGGAGATAAAATAATTTTCCCAAAGTCAAATAGCTAGTCAGTGATGGAGCCTGGGCTTGAACCAAGCTCAACTCTGGAACCCACACTCCTACCAACCACCATCTGGTGCTTCACCAAGAAGGGAATTCCATTCAGTGAGGAACAACGCACGTGAAGTCAGAGAGTGGTCTCCAGCAACCCTGTGCGGAAGCCATGTTTCCTAACTGAACCACTGCAAAAGGTTTCCCAGCATCAGGGTGTGGTAACTTTCTCGAGAGAGAAAAGAGCATTGGTGCCCACAAGATTCCTTCAGAATAAAGGGCATGTCCTGGCAACACATGGCAAGTGACCCAGCGTTAATTACCCCGTCTCCTGGGACTCACGGCACCCACGGTTTTGGTTAACATAAAACCCCAAATGTCCTACAGCTTAGAGCCTTTTAGGTGAAATGAGTCAACTGGGTTCAAATCCCCCCCCTCACACTGGCTATCTCTGTGACCTCATACAAATGATTTAACATCACTGAATCTTAAATTTCCTTGTCTATAAAATGAGGAAACTAACTCCCAAAACTCCCACATTCATTATGAGAATTTAAACAGGGCTATTGAGGCACCTGTGTGGCTCAGTCGGTTAAAGGTCTGCCTTCAGCTCAGGTCATGATCCTGGAGTCCTGGGATAGAGATGGAGCCCCGCATCAGGCACCTTGCTCAGTGGGGAGCCTACGCCTCCCTATCCCTCTGCCCTACCCCACCCGTTTGTGCTTATTTGTGGGAGCATGTGCACAGGTGAGGGTGAAAGAGAGAGAGAATATGTGCTCTCTCTTGTTCTCTTGCTCAAATAAATAAAACCTTAAAAAAAAAAAAACAGGGCTATTTATCTCAAGTACTCAGCCTGACCAATCACAAAAAGTTCCTGACTTATGATAGTTTGACTTTGGATTTTCAACTTTACAATGGTGCAAAATCAATATTTGATATAAACTGTATTTCGAATCGTAATCTTTTTCTGGTGATGCAATCCTCCATCGTGATGCGGGGCAGCAACGAGCCCCTGCTGGCCACATAATGACAGAGCTCCATCCACCCACCCCATATCTACCTACTCCACCTCGCCTCCACCCCAAACTCAGCAGTTCCCTTGTTATTAACATCTTGCATGAGGCTGGTATGTCCACATGGATCTTAGAAGCTTCCTTATTTGGAGCCGCCTGGGTGACTGAGTCAGTTAAGCGTCTGCCTTCAGCTCAGGCCCACATAGGCTCCTTGCTCACAGTGAGGAGCCTGCTTCTCTCTCTCAACTCAGTTGTACTATACAACCATTGTTTCACTTTCAATACAATATTCAATACATTACACGAGGTATTCAACACTTTATTACCAAAAAAGACTTTGTTACATGATTTTCCCAACAGTAGGCTAATTTAAATGATCTGAGCATTTTTCTCTCTTTTTTAAAGATTTTTATTTATTTATTTGACAGAGAGAAACACAGCCAGAGAGGGAACACAAGCAGGGGGAGTGAGAGAGGGAAAAGCAGGCCTCCCACTGAGCAGGGAGCCCGATGCGGGGCTCGATCCCGGGTCTCTGGGATCATGACCTGAGCCGAAGGCAGTCGTCCAACCAACTGAGCCAACCAGGCGCCCCTCTGAGCATGTTTAAGGCGGGCCACACTAAACTATGATGTTCAGTGGGTTAAGCGTAGTAAATGCACTTTCAACTAATCTATTGTCTTTTTTTTTAAGTATTTATTTCTTTGACAGAGAAAGAGATCACAAATAGGCAGAAAGGCAGGCAGAGAAAGAGGGGGAAGCAGGCTCCCCACTGAGCAGAGAGCCCGATGTGGGACTCGATCTCAGGACCCTGAGATCATGACCTGAATGGAAGGCAGAAGCTTAACCCTCTGAGCCATGCAGGCAGCCTCAACTTAATCTATTCTCAACTTACAACAGTTTATCGGGATGTAACCCCAACCAGAGTCCAGAAATATCTGTATTAGTTTCTTCTTGCCTTAACTCCCAACCCATTATATCTCTGCACCAGTCTGCTTCCAAAAGTGTTCCCAAACACCCAGATTCCCACCTTGATGTGGCTACTCTTAAAAATGCTAATTAAATAGCAAAAAATATAGACACAAATGCCTGGCTCTCCTGATACAGAATCTGAATCTCAATCAGTGTCACCGTTTAGGAAATAAATTAATTCCAAAGTGCCAAATTCTAAAAGGGGGTGTGTTCCTCCATTCCAATACCAATTTTTTTTTAACTGCACCACTCCCTCTGACCCCCATATTAACAGTACTTATCTCTATCATGGGAATTATCACTTTTAAATAATTATCTGTGTTTCTCTCTCATGCACTGAATCAGGAGTTCTCAACTACCACAGCACAGTAAAATCATCTAGGGAGCTTTAAAAAACTAAAACAGCTACGCAGGTCTCACCCAGATTGTTTCAGGGGTTTAACACACAGGCAGGGATGGTTGTTAAAGTCTCCAGGTGATTGTAATGTACAGCCAGCATCAGGAGGCCTGGGCGAGTTTGAAAGGGCTTGGTTTTTTATGTTTTTGTTTTTAAAGATTTCATTCATTTATTTGAGAGAGAGAGAACAGGAGCGGTGGGGCCAGGTGGGTGGGCGAGGGAGAGAGGGAGGGAGGAGAGGAGAGAGAGAGAAAAAGAAAAGCACACCCTATGCCAAGCGGGAAGCCCCACGTGGGATTCAATCCTAGGACCCGGAGATCATGGCCCCAGCCCAAGGTAGCCACCCAAGGCACTGAGCCACCCAGATGCCCCCAAAAAGGCGTGTTTAATTAAGCTTTACATTCCATCTCCTGGCACCGCCCCTGCACAAAGTAGGCGTCTCATACTTGTTTTAAACGCGAATTGGTAACTAGAGGACTGGAGTCCACTGATAACACAAATTCATTAAAGTATTTACCGAGGGTGTGTATTACACGCAGGCACTATCCAGGCAGAGAGCTCAAGTTAATTACCATTGTTTAGCCTGAGTAGTCAGGATTAAAAGCTGTATTTGGGCCGAACGACCGTGAGTTCAATCCCGATTTTGCAGCATCTCCCCTGCAGTCCTTAACCTCACTGAGCTCATTTCTCCTCTGTTCTACATCAACAGGGGCCTCAGCAACATTCAAGGAAAACGGGAACAAAGACCCCACAAAATGGCAGCTAGCATCACTTTTTTTTTCTTTTTTTAATTCCACAGACACCTGATGGAAGCAACCAACCCTAAGGGTTCACCCTCCCCACCTCCTGCACCAAGCAACCGACGCCTCATTAGCCAGTGGCCACAAGGAAATGGCCCGAGAGCGCAGGATGTTAGGGGAAAGGGCGGGTCCAAGGCTGCAGCCCCGCCCAGCTCCCCGGTCTCAGCCATCAGCGGACGTCAACCTCACCTGGGCAGCCTGGGAAAAAGCACATTTCCAGGTACCACCCCCACCCTCAAGAACTCTGATTGGCGGGCCTGGCAGAGGCCAGGGAATGTGCATTTATTTTAACCAGCCCCCCCCCCACACACACACCAATTCTCCCCCCCACGTAAGTCTGTCGCAGGCAGAAGTCCCTCATAATCTCAACAGGTCACTGCCATCCTCCGAACAGAATGACGGCAGGGCGCAACATACCTACCCGACCTCTTTTTCTCCAAGAGAAGGAAGCCCACGCCTAGGCTGCCCTGGGATCTGCCAATGCGGGAAAGGCCCAGCAGGTGGCAACCCCCACCCCTACCAGGGGGCTCCTTCCCTCAGATAGTGGGGAGCGGGAGGTTCTCGAGTGGACCGGGAGAAGTCCCGCCCAGCCTCCTGCGGATGCAGGTTTCATACACACCCAATGCCGGGAAGGGAAGGCGGCGGCGTCCTGGGGCTGGGACCCGGAGGCGCTGATGGGGGACACCGCGGCAGGTCTGTGGAGGCGGCCGAGCCTCCCCCCACCCGTAAGCTCAGCATATCCGGGCTCCCGAAGGTTGTTCCCGGGCGCACAGCAAGGTCTGATGTGAACCAGATCGTAGTAACAACGACAAGGAGTAATCAGGAAACAATAAAAGGGTGGAAAGGCATAGCTGCTCTTAATTCCGAGCGCGGGTAAACAGCGCTGGGGCGGGTCCGGCTTCTCGGGGTTTCTAAAGGAAGGTGAGCAGGAGTCCAAGGGAGCCGCACGGCCGGGCTCAAAAAGGACGGGATCGCCCAGGGGGCCCGCGCCAGAGCTGCAGCTGGGATGACCCGCCCGCCTCCCCCGCCGGCCGCCGGCTCATGGCGCCGGGTGCGGCGCGGCCAACCTGTCGGGCCCGGCCAGGCCGCCCCAGCGCCCGACCCGACCCGCGCGGACAAAGGCGGCCGCCGTCCCCGGGTCCCACTCACCCGGCGCGGGGCCTGCTGTCCATCCGCTTCTTCTGGCGCACCGGTTGCAGGGGGATGTTGTCCGTCATGTCGCCCGCGGCGCCGGCCTTGGCCGCCGCGCCCCCCGCGCCTCCTGGGCCGCCGCCCGGTCCGGCCTCCGCGCCGCCGCCCGCCGGCGCCGCGCCGCCCCGGGGGAGGAGGCGGCGGCAGCGGGCGGGCCGGGCCCGCAGCGAGGGGGCGAGCTCGCGAGCGCCGGGCCACGCGCGGAGCCGCCCGCGCGGCCCGACCGACGGACACGGGCGCACCATGGGCCCGAGCTCCGCGCTGCGCCCGCTCGCCCCGCGCCGCGCCTGCCACGGGGGGCGGCCGGCTGTGTCCGCGCCGCCGCCGCCGCAGTGTCCCCGCCCCCCGCCCGCGCCGCGCGCCCCCCACGCGCGCCCACCCGGCCACGCGCCCCCCGCCCACGTCCCGCCGTGCGCGCGCGCGCCCGCCGGCCACCGTCTCCCCCCACCTATCTGCCGCTTACCCGCACACGCACACATCGGTCGCGCTCCCGGGTCCCACCGCGGGCATTTCCTCTCGTTGTCACGCTGGCACCAACATGCACTATCACACACGAGCACTGCATACACGCATTCATTCTCACCCGCTTGTTCCCCATCGTCATCCCCTTTCACAACTACATGCGAACCCTGCCACCTCACTGCCTGACATCCACGATCCCGCACACACACACATGCTGTCACCTCACCCCCTGATGTCCATGACCATGCATGCACACCTGCGCACACACACCCCCACCTCACCCCCTGACATCCCCGACCACACACCTGAACACCCTACCACACTCACCAACCCCTCTACCCTCCCAGCCCCCCACCCCTGCCATTGGTTCCCCTCATCTACCCATCCTGAATCTTAGGCCTCATACTTGTGCGCTCCGGGATCAAAATGGCACAGGGACATACACCCTACCTCACTCCACTTTCAGTCCCCCTCACCCACCCTCACTCTCCTTCCCGGATCCCTGGGATTCTCCATCACACACATCCTCACACTCCCTCCCTCATTTGCCTCTGGGGCTTACACTTGCCGGCTCAGTCACTCACACACATTCAAGCATGCTGAGAATCTCTCTCACACACACACCTGACTCCTCCACCCAGACCCGCATCCACACTTAGGTGCTCACGCACTCCCACACAGTGTCTAGGATCCATTAACTTTCCAAGGGCCTGTTAAAACTTTAAAAATAGGAAGAAAATGAGTCCTGGTGACAGAAGGAAAGTCAGGAGGGGAGAAATTACAAATCTATATATAATTGAGGAGCCTCAAAGTGTAAAACCCTTTAAACTAACCTCTTGTAACTAAAGCCAAGTTTTAAGTAGTTACACCTATTTCCCATGACATATGGGTGCCTTTTAATATGTTTGCTATGAGCCACCAGGTATCTGTATCTGGGACCCTGGATAAAGGAAGGCCGATCCCGAACCCAGAAGTGTGACTTATCCATGTCACAGTGAAGTTCCTCATGAGAAGAAACGGGCCATTAGAATTGGGACATTGCACCTTTGAAGAGAAAATAGCATTGTTTGGCTAACAGAGCTGGGTCTGCTTTGCTTTCTGCTTTCTCTCCTGTCTCTGCACCGGTGCTAAGCACATGGCCTGGCACACAGTCAACACTCAATAAATGCTTGGGCAGTGGAGGAACGTGAATAACTGGATGTGCTTACTATGGCATCAAAATAGGCCCCACGCTCTCCCACCTGCTGCCCTGGAAGTCCCCCTTAAGCCCCAACCACCTCACCTCAGCTGCAAACCCCAGACCCTCTTTTCCACTCTGCTCCCACACAGGCTAACAGAAAAGACCAGAGATTGTGACCCTTTAGCACAGTGTCCCCCACACAGCAGGGGCCCTGTACAGGTGAGCTTTGGGTTTTATCATGCACCTAAAACATGCATGGGATTCCATATTTAATCCTCCAACAGCTCTGCCAGCTAGGGCTCAATCAGCCCCATTTTATAGGTGGGGACATAGAGGGTCAGAGTGGCCTGCACAAAGCAACAAGCTTAGGAAGAAAACTGAGCTGGGCTCTGGGGCCTTGCTTTTCAGGCTCCACAAGGCAGGATGAAGTTACAGACACTTCCAGGCCCTCAATCCCGATTTCCAGATAGCTCCGAGCTCCCTGCGGCCCTTGTGGAGCCCATCTGTGGCCACCATCAGCAGACTGTGTGCTCTCTTATTCAGAAAGCTAGAGTGGGAATCCTGTTATCACTCCGGGGACAACTTAGAAACGGCCAGACCTCAGTGTCCTCATCTGTAGAGTGTGCCTGGTGCCAGCCTCACAGGAGTGTTGGAAGGTTTAAATGAGTTCATCATAAACAGAAAACAACTGAAAGACTGGCTACGCAGAGGAAGCGCTCTGTAAGGCTCGTGATTACAGAGCTGGAAGACTTCAATGCCATCATGGGAACGGGAAACCCTTAGCACAATGTGTGCACGTGGTAGTACTCGGGGAAGGGAAGCTATTACAATTCCTCCTCCCCCTACTGTTGGGAATATTCTTATTTTTCCCTAATTAAAGAACAAGCACCATAATATTTATCCATTGATCCTCTCTGGGCAAAAAGATTCTAGGTAGATATTTAAAATACAGTTTAATATATAGACTATTTTGGGGGATAGTTTGGGATTTACACAAAACTTGAGCAGATAGTAGCAAAACCTCCATCCACCCACCCCATACCTACTCCACCTCACCCCCACCCCAAACTCAGCAGTTCCCTTGGTATTAACATCTTGCATGAGGCTGGTACATCCACATGGATCTTAGAAGCTTCCTTATTTTGGGCCGCCTGGGTGACTGAGTCAGTTAAGCGTCTGCCTTCAGCTCAGGCCCACATAGGCTCCTTGCTCACAGTGGGGAGCCTGCTTCTCTCTCTCTCTCACTCCCCCTGCTTGTGTTCCCTCTCTCACTGTGTCTCTGTCAGATAAATAAAAAAAAAGAAGTTTCCTTATTTTTAATCTACCTTTTCTATTTCTTTCTTTAGTCAACATGTATCACTTTTACAATGCTTTTACATAAATCATCATTTATTTTTTATTATACTTCTTTTTTTTAAGATTTTATTTATTTGAGGGGCGCCTGGGTGGCTCAGTTGGTTAAGCGACTGCCTTCGGCTCAGGTCATGATCCCGGAGATCCGGGATCGAGTCCCACATCGGGCTGCCTGCTCGGCGGGAAGCCTGCTTCTCC
>PITA01031679.1:0-14913 GCA_004023965.1 Spilogale gracilis
TTTTTTTTTTTTTAAAGATTTTATTTATTTGACAGAGAGAAATACAGTCAGAGAGGGAACACAAGCAGGAGGAGTGAGAGAGGGAGAAGCAGGCTTCCTGCTGAGCAGGGAGCCCGATGTGGGACTCGATCCCGGGTCTCCGGGACCATGACCTGAGCCGAAGGCAGTGGCTTAACCAACTGAGCCACCCAGGCGCCCCTCTTATGGGCTTTTGAATCGGGGTTTCTGAGTGGCCTTGATCCCTCCTGCCCTTCCCCATTACTTTCATTCTGTCCTCCAGCAATCACTGTTCTCATCTGCTACTTCACCTCTCTTAATTCTTCTAAGCTGTAGCTATACTGTTTAATAAAGGACATAGCAGAAGTACCTACTCTTTTTATTTCTAAGTGGTAAATAAAATCTTTAAAAATTTAAGAATAGCAATCACTTCCTGGACTCGTATATGAAGATTCCAGTGCAGAGCAGCAATTTTTGTTTTTAAGGAGCAATGCCCCTCATTCCTCAGATGAAAATAAGGTTTTTTCCTTTGCTACCTCACTATCCCTTTGCTCTCAAACCCACCTGGGCTGCTACAAAACTATAGTGTCCCCAGCCCATGCGAAGTAAGAAAATCCTAAGGGAGGGCTTCCTTGCTTTGAAGCTGTAACAAACAGCCAGAAAACACCTGCATGGTATTTTAATTCTCACCTCTAAATTAGTTTATGTGGCTGTGAAGATGCCGGCATCTACACTCCACCATTACTGACATCTGATTCTAATCCCTAAACAATTCTGAAATGTGTTGGCTATATTTTCTAATGAGAATTCTTCTCCAAATACCCCCCAAAAATATGCCATTTAAAGCATCTGAAGGTTTTGTCAATTTTGGAAACCAATAAAATGTGAAAGATTCTCTTCTAAGAAAGTTGGTAGCATTTATTCTTCATAACAAATAATTCCCCCCTAAATTTCCAGGGAAAGAACCACTCAAAAAAGCATGTGAGAATTATTTTCTAACTGTAATAAATCCACTGTAAGCCCAAGAAAAAGACCTTTTGTTAACTAGTTAACTAGACTATACTATCAGAAGAGCAACACTGTCCCTTGATTGTTAACACTGTCCCTTGATTGTTAACTATACTACCCTACTACTAGTTAACTATACTACTAGTTAATTAGTTAACTAGACTATACTACTATCAGAAGAGCAACACTGTCCCTTGATTGTTAAGGAACACTGAAGGAATTTCCTCAGTAAAAGTAATCTACATATCATGAATTGCAAACAAAAAATTTTAATAACTTGAAAAGCCCATCAGAGAAAAATCAAAGATCCCTCCCTCAAAATATTCAAACTTCTTGGCAAATAATGGAAAATTTATCCCTAGAAAAGTAAAAATATAGAAAAAGCTTTAAAGCACAGATACTGGACCCAAATAAATTGCCAAAATTTGGGAGACACTCCACAAAATTTAACTATTAAAAATATTCCTTGGATGCCTGAGTGGTTCAGTGGGTTAAAGCCTCTGCCTTCAGTTCAGGTCATGATCTCAGGGTCCTGGGATTGAGGCCCGCCTTGGGCTCTCTGCTTAGCAGGGAACCTGCTTCCTCCGTTCTCTCTGCCTGCCTCTCTGCCTACTTGTGATCTCTCTCTCTCTCTGTCAAATAAATAAATAAAATCTTTAAAAAAATATGTTCCTGAAGCATTTGTAATAACAAACATTTTTCCATACCAAAAAAATAAAATATGGTATGATCTCAAGAAATGCAAAGAAAAAAAAAACAGAAGAAAATGTCTTTAGCAGATGAGACTCTATATTTTATTCTATTTGATTTGGTTTTTTAAAAAGTAACACTTTTATTAAGATACAATTTTTGTATTTCGTATTTTTTGTTTTTAAAATTTCTGTGATAAGCATATAAATACTTTTAATAATAAAAGCTGGGGGGTGCCCAGCTGGCTCCATCACTCTTCATCTTGCAGTATGAGTTCAAGCCCCATGCTGGGTTCAGAGATTACTTTAAAAATAAATAAATAAATAAAAAGGAATAAAAACAAAAATACAGCCCAAAATTTAAAAAAAAAATAAAAGCTTTAAAAAATAAGTTCAATATGAAATTGGCAGAAAAGCCTGGTGAAAAATTCAATGTTTCATTACTTCTTTTAATTAGGTCCTACCTCAGTCTAAGATTTATTGTGCAATTACTACACACCAAGAGTTGCATTAAGTATTTTATAATATTCTATCCCATTTAATCCTTAGGACAACACAACAAAATATAATGCAAAGAACCTGAGGAACTTCATACAATTAGCAAGTGGCAGGACCCAGATCTAAGCTAAACAGTCTGACTTCAAAAGAACCTGTACTCACTCTCTATACTGTTATATGACCTCCCAATTTACTTTTTGGTTTCTACCATCTCATCTATTATGTCTAGACAAATACATTTACATTTTATGTATTTCTTTTTAATGTTGGTTGGTAGATACTTTTTATAAGAGCTATACTGTTTAATAAAGGACACAGCAGAAGTAAGAGCTTATTAAAATATAATGCATAATACCATACCATTCACCCATTTAAAGTGTAAAACTCTTGCTTTTTTAACTGAAGAGTTGTACAAACATTACAATTAATTTTAGAAGCAAACTAAAAAAATTCCCTAACCCATTAGCAATCAATCCATTTCCATCCAAGCCTCCCAGCAACAGGTAACCACCAAACTATAATGTGTTTCTTCAGGGGTGCCTATTCTGGACATTTAAGGGGAATCTATGTGCTCTTTAGGGTCTGGTTCTTTCAATTAGCGTAATGTTCACAAGGTTCCCCCATGCTGTTGCATGCATCAGTACTTCCTTTTTATGACTAGATAATATTCCATTGTATGGATACACTATATTTTATTTATCCATTCACCAGTTGATAAACATCTGGGTTATTTCCAAATTTTATGAACCATGGATGCTGCTATGAACATTAGTGTATGAGGTTTTTTTTTTTTTAATATTTATTTATTTATTTTATTTTTTCAAGATTTTATTTATTCATTTGACAGGGAGCGAGACAGCAAGAGACGGAACACAAGCAGTGGGAATGGGAGAGGGAGAAGCAGGCTTCCCGCTAAGTAGAGAGCCCAATGTGGGGCTTGATCTTAGGACCCTGGGATCATGACCTGAGCCCACGGCAGAATCTTAATGACTGAGCCACCCAGGTGTTCTTAATTATTTATTTTAAAGATTTTATTTATTTATTTGAGAGAGAGACAGCGAGGTAGAGCACAAGCAGGGAGGAGAGGGAGAAGCAGGCTCTCCACTGAGCAGGGAGCCCCCGATGGAACTCAATTCCAGGACCCTGAGACTATGAACTGAGCTAAAGGCAGACGTTTAATTGACTGAGCCACCCAGGTCCCCCACATTTATTTTAGAGGGACAGAGAGACAGCACACAGGAGCAGGGATTAGGGAAGACAGGAGGGGCGGAGAGAATCTCAAGTGTTGAGCATGGAGTCTGACAATGGGCTCAATCCCAACCCATGAAATTGTGACCTGAGCTGAAAGTCAGACACTCAACCAACTGATCCACCCAGGCACCCATGAGTACAGGTTTAATGTGAAGATATGTTTTCAATTCTCTTGGGTACATACCTTGAAGAGGAAGTGCTGAGTCATATGGTAACCTTATGTTTAGCGTTTCTGAGGAACTGCCAGACTATTTTCCAAAGTGGTTGTACCCCTTTACATTCTTATCAGCAATATATGAAGGATTCCCATGTCTCCACATCCTCTCTAACACTTAGCAGTCTTTTTAATTTAAGCCATCCTAGTATGTATAAAGTATTATCTCACTGGAATTCTTAATTGCATTTCCCTATTGAACAGGGAATAATGATGCTATTTCAGGTGTTTAATGGTTAGTTGTATATTTTCTTCAGAGAACTCTCTATTTCGATCCTTTGCTCATTTTAAAATTGGGCTATCTTTTTATTGCTGAGCCACAAGAATTCTGTATATGTTCTAGATACAAATGCTTTATCAAATAACATGATTTGCAAACATATCCTATTTTGTCAGTTATATTTTGACTTTTTTGTTAAAGTGTCCTTTGAAGCATGAAAGCTTTTAATTTTGATAAAATCCAATTTATCTCCTTTTTTTTGTACTGTTGGTGTCATGACTAACAAACCACAGCCTAATCCAACCCTACATTTATGCCTATGTTTTCATCTAAGACTTTTTAGTACTAGCTCTCAGATTTAGGTCTTGATCCATTTTAAGTTTCTTCTGTACATGGTGTGAGGTAGATGTATTTTTTTAACTCATATTTTAAAGGTTAGTATTGGCATTACCCTTTTACTCCTATCTCTCCATCCTTCCCCTCTCATAAATCATCAACTAACATAGATTTTTAAAACTCAGACTCTAAAGTCAAAATGAATGCCCTGGTTAGAATATAAACTCTGTCTCCTATGACCTAGAACAAGATTTCTTAATTCTCTGGGTCTTAATTTCCTTGTCTGTAAAACAAGGACAGTAACAAGTCCCACCTCAAAAATGAGGATTAAGTGCTAATAATACATAAAAAAGCTGAGTAGAGTATTTGCCATATTGTAAGCATTTAATAGACTTCAACTATTAATTATTACTTTCTAAATATCACTCAGGTTTGGTATTCTCTACAGCACGATAACTCCTACCTTATTTTAGGCCACTGTCATTTCTTACTTGGATTATAAACCCTATTTTTAAAATATTTTATTTATTTATGTATTTGTCAGAGAAAAAAAGAGAGAGCACAAGCAGTGGGGAGCAGCAGAGGGAGGAGAGCAGGCTCCCTGCTGAGCACAGAGCCCAATGTGGGACCTGATCTCAGGACCCTAAGATCATGACTGAGCCGAAAGCAGATGCTTAACTGACTGAGCTATAAACCCTATTCTTTTTTTATTTTTTTTTAAGATTTTTATTTATTTATTTGACAGAGAGAGAGATCATAAGTAGGCAGACAGGCAGGCAGAGAGAGAGGAGGAAGCAGGCTCCCTGCCGAGCAGAGAGCCAGATGCAGGCCTCGATTCTAGGACCCTGAGATCACGACCTGAGCGGAAGGCAAAGGCTTTAACCCACTGAGCCACCCAGGCACCCTAAACCCTATTCTTAAATGGTTTTCCTGCCTCTAATCATGTCCTCTTCCAAATTCATTTTCGACTCTGAACTCATAATAACCACTATTAAAATCAATCCCCTGCATTAAAAAAAATAGTTCTCTGGTGCCTCTAGGACAAAGTCCAAACTTCTTAACAACTGAGACATGAAGACTTTTAGGTTTGGCTGCCATTTAATTCTCTAGCCTAATCTCTTACTAGTACTCCTACCTGGTGCCATGATTTCTTCCACCTCTATAAGACTAGCTAAATCAGCTTTCAGGATCCATCTAGACACCGCCTTCTCTGACAAACCTTTACAGATGCTCCAGAGCCAATCCAAGGATAAAACCCCTCCTGTAATAGTGTCAACTCTCTCAAACACTACCAACACATTCATGACACTGTGTGGTAATTCTTTATTAGAGCTATCTGAGACTTGGTGGAGGGGAATATTTATCACTGCATCCCCTAATGAGTACTACAGTATGAGCTACATGGTAGATATCTAATAAATGTTGCACGGATAGAGGAATAACCCCAAGAGTATATAATCTCAAAGTGGTACTTTCCTCCACTAGAGAACCAACTAAAAACCAAATCCATAACTTTGTAACATCTTCATGTTCCACAGTCCGAAAGTTTCAATTAAACATGACTACCACTGCACAGCTATCATGATGCCCATGTGTTACATCTCTGGTTGGCTATGAGCACTCAAAAAACTCAAGATGTTTGCTGTGTCAAGTGTACAAAACTCAAGTTACATAAATTTACTTTTCAAGTTACTCTATTTTCTAGTCCTTACCTTCTCTGAGATATTTTAGAGTTAAACATGAACTTTGTGCAAGCACCAATAATGCTATTATTAAGCAAATTCAACTTTTAAGAGGGGAAAAACAGAAATTTTGGTTTACTACTTTAATTGCTAACTTTAAAGCAACTTAAAAAAAATCACTTCAGAAACTTACCAACTCCTAAAATTTATCACTTAATTTAATAAAAATCAATCTTAACTCCTATTCTACTTGAGGATAAAAATACGAGTTTGGAGATAAAAAGTCGCCTTATCACTCAGAAATGGATACAAATTATTAATGGATAAATTAGAGGGAGTACAGGTTGGCAAATTCACCTATAAAGCCACCTGAGTCTATAGTCTTTTTTTTAATTTTTATTTTTTAAGATTTTATTTATTTGACAGAGAGAAACACAGCCAGAGAGGGACCACAAGCAGGGGGAGTGAGAGGGAGAAGCAGGCTTCCCGCCAAGCAGGGAGCCCGATGTGGGGCTCGATCCCAGGTCTCCAGGATCATGAGCCAAGGTAAGTCGCTTAACCAACTGAACCACCCAGGCACCCCGAGTCTATAGTCTTTTGAAAGAAATTTGGTTGTTGTTTTTTTTTTTAAGATTTTATTTATTTATTTGACAGAGAGAGAGATCACAAATAGGCAGAGAGGCAGGCAGAGAGAGAGGAGGAAGCAGACTCCCTGCTGAGCAGAGAGCCCGATGCAGGCCTCGATCCCAGGACCTGAGATCATGACCTGAGCCGAAAGCAGAGGCTTTAACCCACTGAGCTACCCAGGCACCCTGGGAATTTGGTTTTTAATTAGTATTCCAATTTTGACAGTCATTAATCTATTCAAATTTTTCATTTCTTATTTTGTTAATTTTACATTTTCAATTTCTCCAAACGTAAATGCGATTTGTTTAGGTTTTTAAATCTGTTAGTGTATATTCACATTTCATAATTAAAGTACCTTATAAATGGAAAAAAGCTGTTAGAAACTACAACAAACTATAAATTTATGAAGTCAAATTTGACCCATGTATCAACATTTAAGGGCAAATTAATTTGAAAAAAATATATACTTTTGCTTCTACTTTCTCTTGAAAAAAAATCCACATATACTTGGCTATCAGAAGCTATCACCCTATAAAAAGGGTGGGCAAATTTCTTCTTGCTCTTTTTGCCAACAATGTCATCTGATTTCAATTCGGTTAAAGAGAAATATTCCCTGGGTGAGCCATCAAGAGCAGTTCATCGGGTTCTATAAAGGAAACAAAGCAGTTGATTCCTTTCCCCTACTAAAAGATTTTATAAGATATATCATTATTATCCTCAATCTTCAGATGAGGAAATTGAGACTTAGAACAGGTTGTCCATCCAGGGTCTGATTCTACAGCCAATGCTTCTATTATTCTGCCTCAAGATACTGAATTGATAAAGACAAAAATCTGATAAATCAAAATATGTGATTAGCCAGGCCTTCTAAAAGTCAAATCACAGATCACTAAAGGAAAATATCACTTACCAACTTAGTATTCTGGGTTGTTTTTTTTTTTTTAATTAAGGCTGATTCAGTATTTAATCACTGTTTCAAATATGCTTTTGGACAATTCTGTCCTGAAGAGTTACCTATAAAACAACATATTAACAGGAAAACAACAAATCCTTTGTTTGGATTTTGCAGTTATTTGTACTCTTACCTGACACTGGTTAATAGCTGCATGGTTGCCATGGAATGGAGACTGTCTTTCTTTATCTCGATGATGTCGACTGCTGTGTTTACTTCTCTGCAATTGCTGGCGTAATTTTGCAATCTGAAAAGGGGAAAAATACAAAGTGCATCAGAGTTTTCCAAACTACATAAAACATATCCTTGCTTAATAAGAATCAGTAAAATTCACCCCAATAAATCTTTTGACTTTTAAAACCCTGTCACGAAATCTGATTTATTGTACAAAATTTATATATATACACATATACACATATATTATGTGTGCACATACATGTATCTTTCTTTTGGAGAAAAACAAAAATATGTTCCAACACTGTTCAGAGCCTTCAAGCATCCCACTAAACCACTGAACTTTTCAGCACTTAGAATAAATAAGATTGTAGCTTTCAGAAAGAATTTAAAATAATGAAACTTATTCTTATTATCCTAAAACTGAGTCATTTTATTTAGATTTCTTTAAGCATCTACTCTTCAATAGCGCCAAAAATTAAACAGTATTTAAAAATCAATTCAAGCCATAAAATGCATTTATAGACACAATCTTTACATAATACAATTTTAATCAATATCCTATATTATTCCTTGAGTAAATCTTTACTTCTACATTATATATAAAGTAGAAACATCGTAATTTTAAGCACAGACAATGGTAATCAGCGTAGGGACATAATCAACTTGGCTGTATTGGGTTACTGAATTTCAGAAATACTACCATTATATACAGAAATAATAAATGTGATTTTGTTGTATCATTACAATTTTATACATCTGACACTTATGTTAACAGGTATGGACTCATGCTTAATAAAACAAAAGGACAAAGAAAAACACATAATCTGGTAAGTAATGTGTACACTTCCCTCATTAAAATCTTTATCCAATGTAATTACTACTTTTGTTATTTTTCAAGTAAACAAAAAGTGCCAAAAAATAAAAATAAAAACAACACAAAACAGTGGAAACCGACAAATCCTTGTTGCCTACAATTTCAAGCCAAGGAAGGGATCAAACTTCCAACCCGGTTCTTGGAAATCATTTCCTGACCTCCTTAAGTTGATCTGTACTGCCCCATGATGCTGAACGCTTGTGAGACCCTTTCTTCTTTTCAGAGTACTCTTCGGCCCATGCACTCTCTGTCTATAATGAGAAAGAGAGAAGGTGTAGGTTAACCACTTATGTATACCACATTTGCAACAACATGGATGGACCTTAAGGACATTATGCTCAATCAAATAAGTCAGGCAGAGAAAGACAAATACCATATGATCTCACATATGGAATCTAAAAAACAAACTTAGAGAAAAAGAAATCAGATGTGTGGTTATCAGAGGCACTGGAAGGGGAAGTGAATGAAGGTGGTCTAAAGGTACAAACTTCCAGTTATAAGTACTGGAGACGCAATGTATAATATGATGACTATACTTAATACTGCTGTATGGTATATTTGAAAACTGCTAAAAGAGTAGATCCTGAAAGTTCTCATCACAAGAAAAAAAATTTTTTTATCTACATGAGGTAATGGATGTTAACTAAACTCATTCTGAATTATCATTTCATAATATATGTATTCCAAGTCATGCTGTACAAAAACTTACACAGGGCTATATATGTCAATTTTATCTAAATAAACATGAAAAACAGTTTCATTTCTTAAAAAAGTATACATTTTTCTATTATACAATACATTCCCATTAAAGAAAATTAAGTACTAGAATATTTAAAATAACAAAATGACCCAAAATTTTTCCAGCACCAGTTACTTTAATTATAACATTTTTGCTTACTTCCCTCACTTCTACTATTAATAAATGCATAATTATTTTTACATAATTGTAAGAATAGCATTTATTGAGCAAATGCATACTAATAATAGCTAACATTCCTGTAATCTTATGTGATAGGCACTTTGTTTTATGGAAGTATAGTCATAGGTCTTCACCCATATTATCTTACTGACTATATACGAGAAGCTCTACAAGTTCTGCAGACAAGGAAGCCTGGTAAGTTGCCTAATGTCTCACAGCTAAGAAGTGGCAAAGCCAAGATAAAAACCTAAGACTCTGGAGTTCATAATCTTAACCTCCATACTATGGTCTAGTCTTGATTTAGGTATCTGCAAGGTAAAGCCTCAAAAATGGTAAATCCTTAGTGGTTATACAAAAGCCAGAATGTAAAGACACTGTATTAGGAAAAAAAAATACAAATGAGTTCTTAGTATGTGAAAATATGCTCAATCTTACCGTAAGAGAAATCTACGTTAAAACTTCACTGAGACTGGGCAATCTGATATCATACTCTTTCCTATATTGCTGGTGAAGTGTAAAATTAGTACAGCCTTTACAGAAGGAGGACTAAGCAATTGCTGTCAGTTACAACTGCACAGACTGTTTCACTCACCTTTTATAATTTATCATGCAGATATAAAGAATATGTATCTTTATGAACAAAATGATACAGTATATTATTCCCAGTAGCACTATTTTTACAAGTAAAAAATCAGAACAATTTAAACAGAGGATTTGTTAAATAAATAATGGTGTGTCTTTACAACAGAATACTTATTCGGCTATAAAAAATGAATAAGGGGGCGCCTGGGTGGCTCAGTGGTTAAGCCTCTGCCTTCAGCTCAGATCATGATTCCGGAGTTCCCGGATCAAGCCCCACATTGGGCTGCTTGCTCGGAAGGAAGCCTGCTTCTTCTCTCACTCCCACTGCTTGTGTTCCCTCTCTGGCTGTGTTTCTCTCTGTCGAATAAATAAAATCTTTTTAAAAAAATGAATAAGGAAATTCACAATAATCTCTGTGAGATTAAGTGAAAAACACAAAGCTCACTACAGTGTGTATAGCAACTTCCTTTAACCAGTGCCACTAGAAAGAACATACAGGTATGTAAAGTATCTCTGGAAGAATATACCTGGTAACAAAAGAAACATAATAGTGGCTGTTTCATGGAGGAAGACCCTTCCTTCACTGTATATACTTCTGTACCACTTAAATTTTATAGTGTAAGAATGAATATATAGCCTATTCAAAACAGTACCTTTCTATATATAGACGGGGAGGACGGCAGGACTTTTAAGGGAGAATCTTTCTATATGAATAGAGTAATGTCCTTAAATAAAAAAACAAGGTTGTAGAAGAATACATACACATCACATATATAATATTCCTGCCAAAAATGTAGTAATTTAAATCTAACTATGAAAAAAAAATACTCAATTTGACAGTACTCAACAAAAATACTGTCTTACACTCTTAAAAAATATCAAGGTCAGGAAAGACAAAGAAAAGCTAAGGAACTGTTTCAGATTAAAGGATACTAAAAAACACACCATCTAAATCCGGTCTGCTTCTTGACCGAATCCTGGCTTACAGGAGAAAATATTACAGGGAACATTACTGAGGAAACTTAAAAGCACTGTATCAATGTTAAATCTCCTAGATTTGGTAATCACTTTGGTAATTTTTATTTAAGTCCCTCTTCATATACATGTTTAAGTATTTGAAAAGAATCAGAATGTCTGCAACTTACAAATTAGCAAATGGTAACAACAGCTATTATATCTACACCTAAAAATAAAGAAAAAACATTAAAATGTTTATTGATGAACAGAGATGAAGACTCTACTGGTATTTAATCTACTCTTCTTGCATTTTTCATTTTTTTTTTTAAGATTTTATTTATTTGACAGAAAGAAACACAGCCAGAGAGGGAACACAAGCAGGGGGAGCGAGAGGGAGAAGCAGGCTTCCCGCAGGGAGCTCGTTGCAGGGCTCAATCTCAGGACTCTGGGATCATGACCTGAGGCCAAAGGTAGATGCTTAATGATTGAGCCACCCAAGCACCTCTTTAGCTTTTTGGTTTTTGGGTTTTTCTTTTTTAAGATTTTATTTATTTGACAGAGAGAAACATAGCCAGAAAAGGAACACAAGCAGGCAGAGTGAGAGAGGGAGAAGCAGGCTTCCTGCTAAGCAGGGAGCCCGATGCGGGGCTCAATCTCGGGACTTGGGGACCATGACCTGAGCCGAAGGCAGACACTTAACGATTGAGCCACCCAGGCACCCCTTTAGTTTTGTTCTTTTTTTAAAGATTATATTTGACCGAGAGAAACACAGCTAGAGAGGGAACACAAGCAAGGGGAGTGAGAGACGGAGAATGTTCTTACATTTTTCTATAAGTGAGACTTTTTCAAAATAAAAAGATTTTTTAAATTAGGGAAATGTATATATATTAAGTATAAAAATTTAACTTATTTTGGGGCACCTGGGTGGCTCAGCTGGTTAAGCGACTGCCTTCAGCTCAGCTCATGATCCTGGAGACCCGGGATCGAATCCCACATCGGGCTTCCTGCTCGGTGGGAAGCCTGCTTCTCCCTCTCTCACTCCCCCTGCTTGTGTTCCCTCTCTGCCTGTGTTTCTCTCTGTCAAATAAATAAAATCTTAAAAAAAAAAAAAATTTAACTTATTTTATAAAAGTTAAAAGGAATGTAAAGGAAAAGCAAAGGAATAAAAAAGTTTCCTATACATTTGTTAAGAGCAAATTGAAGATAACGAGAGCAAGAGTATTAAGCAACAAAAATAAAAGTAAGCATAAAGAGCAATAGAGAGCTTTGCTAATTTCTGATCTAAAATGTGAAAAAAGGGCAGGAACACCAGTAAAGTGGTAAAGCATCTGGAAATTTAGATTATTTCAGAATCCTAGCCTAACCAAGAAAGGCAAAGCTACAAAGAAGTCAACCAAATTGCTTATACAGAGGTCATTAGATTTATGTCTGGGGGGAAAAAAGATTTTCACCCTTCCCTTTGAATATTACCAGTTTTAACCAGTGGACCAAGATTCTATACAAAACAGAGTTACTGAAAAGGTAATTTTTTTAAAAAAAGCTGATCTACCCTTCAATACTTTCATAACATTAAGACGTACTGTAGTGTTGCTTATATCAAATACATAAGTTACTTTTTGCTATAAATTCCAGATCATTCTTTATCATTCTTTCAAAACAAAATAACCTCTAAACAATAAACAAAACTGTTTATAGACTTAAAACAGTTACCTTCAGTAATTCAGCATTATTTTAGACTCTAATTTACCAAGTATTTAATTTTATTAGGTTTTTAAAAAATATTTTATTTATGCATTTGACAGACAGAGAGGGAGAGTGAGAACACAGGAAAGGAAAAGTGCAGGCTGAGAGAGTGAGAGAAACAGGCTACCTGCTGAGCACGAAGCCTGATGCAGGACTTGATCCCAGGATCCTGGGATCATGATCTGAAACGAAGGCAGATTCTCAACAACTGAGCCACCAAGGCACCCCAAATGGTCAGTTTTTAAAAGAACCTTCAAAAGAACATGGAAGATGGGGGAACAGGAAGCAGAGGTTGGGGACAATGTAGTATTAAGCAGTGTACAAAAGTCTAAAGCAGAAATGGTAGACCAGCCCTAATCCACTGGCAACGGCAAGCTACAGTACTACTCTCAAGAGGCTCTCAGGCTATTTGAGTTCACAGGGAATGAGCAAAGTCTGCCAAAGATACAGAAAAAAAGAAAATGATGCCATATTTTTGCTATCTTTGCGTCAAGTAATTTGGATGACAAATAATCATGTACAATAACATTTTAATCACCCACTCATGCTGATGACCAAAGCAAATAATGGAGTGGGGCGTGGGGAGGAGGGGAGATTAACATCTTTAAAAACGTGCTGCCATATTCCTAAATTTTAATGCCTTTCTCTGTATTTTCCAGAACCATATTCTTAAATTTTAATGCCTTTCTCTGTATTTTCCGGAACCACCTCTTTCCATTCCCACTCATCTCTAAGATACTTAGACCTTAGACTCACACACACATATATATTTTTTTAATGAAGAACCAGGGAACAGAGTGGTGACATGGTATGTTTTGTCAAAAGTCTCAGAGGAACTTCCTGGAAGCACCCACCTATAATATAAAATAAATTACTTGCATCATACTTAACTGCTCTAGCACTATATGGACCAGGGCTGATAAAAGAGCCTGGGGCCTCTCATCAAAGGGCAAAAGCGGCCAATCAGGTCCAATAATTGTTAGCCTGAATCTCTTTCAACATAATGCTCCAAGAAGCTAAGATCGACAAACTGCATAAGAAAGGAAACTGATATGCCATCCCTGTTCTGACAATAATCAAAGGTAATAATTTTAATGACAAGCATTTATTAAATGCTTACTATGTGCCAGATATTGTTCTAAGTATTTCTTTGTTTAATCCCAATAATCTTAAAAGACAGGTACTATTCTCCCATTTTACAAAGAGGAAACAAAGGCACAAAAGTGACTGAACTCCAAGAAGATACACAAAAAGCACACGAAAAGATCCTCAACATCATTAGTCATTAGGAAACTATAAATAAAACCCATAAGATATAATTTCATACCTATTAGGATAGCTATACCAAATAAGAACAGGAAAATATTAAGTTTTGGTGAGGATACAGAGAAACAGGAGCCCTTATACATTGCTGCAGGGAATATAAACTGGTGCAGATGCTGTGGAAAACAGTAGGGCAGTTCCTCTAAAAGCTAAATATATGACTCAGCAAATTCACTCCTACATATGTAACAACTTGAAAGTGAAAATTCAAACAGATACCTATAAAGCAATGCTCATTTCAGCATTGCTCACAACAGCCAAAATTGGTAAAAACAAAACAAAACAGCAAACAAAAACCCAAATGTCCACAAATAGATAAATGGATAAACATGTTTACCCCTTCAATGGAATATTATTCAGCCATGAAAAAGAAATGGTGCAACATGGGTAAACCTTGAAAACATAATGCTAAGCAAAATAAGCCAGATATAGAATTACAAATATTGTCTGCTTCCATGTGTATGAAATACCTAGAACAGGCAAATTCACAGAAACAGGAAGTTGAATAGTAGTTACAGGGGCCAGAGAAATAAAGAAGAGTTACAGAGTCTTGTTTGGGGTGATGAAAAGTTTTGGAAGCAGATAACCGCAATGGTTGCAAAACATTATGAATGTAATTAATGTTACTTAATTGCATATTAAAAATTGCAAATTTTGTTATATATATTTTACCAAATTTTAAAAAGCTGATTTAAGGGGCGCCTGGGTGGCTCAGTTGGTTAAGCAACTGCCTTCGGCTCAGGTCATGATCCCAGAGACCCGGGATCAAGTCCCACATCGGGCTCCCTGCTCAGTGGGAAGCCTGCTTCTCCCTTTCACTCCCCCTGCTTGTGTTTCTGTCAAATAAATAAAATCTTAAAAAAA